>CM052259.1:4430775-4517840 GCA_028455795.1 Lasioglossum marginatum | reverse complement strand
TCTTTCCCATGCGCTATCCTTCCTTGCGCTCGAAACTTTAATCGCCTATTACAGGTAAATATCATCGGAATTATATCATATTTGGTATGATTTTGCATTAGAAAAATGCCACGAATATGTCAGTAACAGTTCCATAAAAAAATAATGAAAAATAAAGAAGTTAGAAATTCGGATTAGTGTGATCTCACCGATATATTCGAGCCGCATGATATCATATTTCTCGGCGATCGAGGCCTCTCGAGTTTCATGGCCCCTCAAGGGGGTATACCCCGCAGTAGTGGGGATAGATCTGGGACATTTACAGGCCAGACTTTTTTCAGAATTTATGAATAAAATACTATATATAGTTACAGTTGATCAAATTGATTGATAACGCTGTTTAAATAGATTAGATAGATAGTTTAGTTAAGACAACTTAGGATGTCCCGCCAGTTTAACGGATAGTGAAAATAGATATTCTGCAATTTTTAAAATCGATTAGCTTTAAAAGATATTTCCAAATTCAATTTCAAACTCACGAGTCCGAAAAGATAACGAAGTAAATAAAATCGGTAGTAAAATGAAGTGAACGATTCCAGGCAGATATCACCGAGGTGGACTTAAAATCTGAGTCTTATCAGAACTACCATCCCGTTATAAAAATCAAGGAGTATTGTTAATGGGGACCTAATATAATAATATAATAAATTATGGTATAATAAAATCTCCTCAAGGACTGCTTTTACCCGATCTAGATCATGGAAGTAAGAAGCCCAAGAAAGAAAATGGGTACACAAGGTGGAGTCCTGCTGCAATTGGAAGCAAGCATTGAATGGATCAAGATGTGCAGTTAGTTATCTAATTAGATTAGAAGATAATGTTAATTACAAAGTCTAGAATAACCTTTGGATTAAAACGCAACTTGTGAAACTCCCACTTTGAGGGTCCTAGAGTTGAAGTCTTATCAGAACAAAATCTTTAGCTACTTGTTAGCCATGAAAGGGAGAAAGTGGTAGTAGTAGAGGCCTAGTTTAGACTATAGAACTCAAGTGCCCAAGATAGAAAAGGGAGGAGTAGTGAAACTGGGGAAATGGGTCCGGACAGCTTAGCACTGGTGAGAATCTGGGTCAAAGTCTCCAGGGAACAATGACTCTAGCTATGAGGTTGAAGCAAAGTGGAGAACTATAATCACGCCGTAAATATGAAGATGCTGCTCTACCAAAATTAAATCGACAATCATCTAGTGCTTCTCACCACTGTAACATAATGTGGCATATTAACCGTAGAATCGATAGAACCATCTTGTGCCCATTTATACCATGCACTATTATTACCAACATTGCATTCAATACCGACAATGTATTACCAACGTTATACCATTTCGCCGAATGGTTAGATGAGATGATGTATTCATAAAATACTTATCAATTACAAAAATCAAAGATAACTGCTAAATTATTTCATTCAAAAATAATTAAAAACACAAATGTTTTGTCATTGACATAAGGCGATATTTTGGACCCAGGTTTTCCAAGTTTATCGAGACATTAAAAATTATAACAATTAGCGATCTGAACATTTCCTGTAGGAACACACTAGTGCCATAACAGGAGTGTCTTGTTAAATGAGTCTGGCAGTCTGCAGTTCAGAGCCCAACTCGCAGCGTTACAGAAAGTCCTTAAAGGTAACTCCGTTCCCTGACAAAAGGGTTAAAACGCTTTGATACACGTCTGCGTATTGTTCGCAGCGTTACAATGTGTACTCAGAGCTGGTGTGCACACGCAAGGCTGAGGGAGACTCAGCATGTCCGGAAGGCGTGTTTCCTAACTGAAGATAATTGCCGTACGCGTTTGTCGGGATCGTCCGTGCGCTATTTACGGATGTTGTTCTACGAATTTCGTGCTCCATTCTTTTCCCCGGTTCCTCGCCCACGGGGGAGATATCCTGGCTCTGTTGTCCGCGAGCTTTCACCCGGGGAAACCCGTTTTAATTTGCGAAATGAATTCTTGATGGTGCCAACTCGCAACATCGGCTCTTTCGCAAATCGGGCGCCGCTCGGAAAAACGATGTTTCAACGGCGGCGCACGTTTCCGCGTTTACGTTCGCGTTTACGTTCACGTTTACGTTCGTGTTTACGTTCGCGTTTACGTTCACGGTTACGTGCACGTTTATGCCCGCGTTTATATACGTTCACGTTCGTCTCTCCCCATACCACTTCGTCTGTTAATCGTTTTTTGACGAATGTGTCCTCGCGTCGCAACGCGGACGATTTATCGCGCTTGTTTGTCTTCTGACAATCGCGATACGCGGGTCCTCGTTATTGACAATCCACCAAACGCGCCAAAAAGTCCCGCGAAACGGCTTTTTTTTCTATCGCGATGAAACCGGAGCGGTATCAGACACCGAGGTGTTGTATTGTTAATTAAGGGAGTAGACTCCTTTTTCCAAGATTGCAAGGGTGCGGAATTCGCGTTCTCATTTCTCGATAATACGGAAATGGGATTTTTCAGTTGGCGAAAACGCTAGATAAAAGATCGATCTAGAGCGCTATCGCCCTCAAAAGTCCTATTTTTTCGTTTACGAGGCGTAATTTGCATTATTTGGAAGCATACAACTGCACACGTAGCTATTTTCATAGCTACACGAATTTTTATTCGAAACAAGAAAGTACGTATTGGTTTTCAATTTACGTACCTTTCACTTCACTTGAAAACTTTGTCATACTGACGATTTGCAGTCAAAGTTGCAGTAAAACGGGCAAGAAACAAGTATATTCTTTAAAATAGCGTACTTGGATATTTCCACTAATAAACTGTAGCCTCAAGATCACGATTGGAATACCTGAGAAAAATGACTTTTATCCAGCTAGATGGGGCATTTTTTCCACTACAAGACGTTAACAAATCAGTATTCGTTTGCAGTGAAATATAATGAATAGGTTTCCCCCTATTAATTAAAGCAAGAAGCAAACACGGATGCAATATCATCCGATAATGTTTCGCGCAGCTATATCTGAGAAGCATATTGGCGATTGTAATTGCCGATACCGTTTTGAAAACACAATGAGATACTCCGCAGCTTATCTTCAGCAGTTCGTTCCATTGAAATATTGATTTTTCGATCGTGAATTTCAAGCCTCGGGAGATAACGAACGTATAAACGAGCCCGCGGATTTTCAAGCTACTTAATTAACCGAATAATTTATTTACTTCCGGTGAAACATGCGAGAACCGCAGGAAAGCTCGTTAATTACTTCGATAGGCCACAACAGGCTGTTTAGTAAATTCTGGGGAACGGTGTGCACGTAAAAACAAAGAAAAATCTCTGGATTGGCCGGTGGTTGGCACGCAAATTCCTGATATCGAATAGTCGAGCCCCGGACCCAGTGACCAGATTTTCCCGTGAGCCTCCACGATATTTATGCGTTTATTTACCCGGCCGATGGGACAGAGGGGTAGAGAGAAAGAGAGAGAGAGCTTTTCGCTATCGCGTTGAACCTGCAATAACGTCCGGCAAACGAGCATCATCAAACTTTTCCGCTGATGTAATAACGGCCGACAATCTCTGCCCATGGATTTTGCAATAACTTCGCCAGGCCGGACAGTATTGCCGAATGTGTTCCAAAGTGCGCGTAATTCGGAATTTTGTTGGTTGTTCGGGTTAAACGTATGCAACGAATGTTAATATCCTTTGTGCGATTCCTTGCGAACGCGTCACCCGCCTCCGCGGTTATGCTACTGTGCGAAACGTTTGATAGCCGTGCGACATCAAGCTTTTAACGTGCTGTTTTGCTGCATCGTTAATATTAGTGTACAGTCTGAACCATACTTCTCTCGTGGTGGCATATTTTTCTATTAAAAACTGGAAAACTCGTCGCGTGAATGCGGACGCGCCCTTCAAAAAGCTGTTTTTCACGTCCTTTCTTCGTTAGCATCGAATTTACATCTCATTCATGCCAAATGGAAAATCTTTCTATAAATTACTCAAATAACTGTTTTATCTCATTGTCAGACATTTTGCCACGCGAGAATTAAAACAGGTTCAGCGACGATTCTATGTCACTGCGCATGAAGGAGTGAGTGCATTTTTAATGGCGGTCAGTGCATATATACTGTAACCGAAGAGCGAGAGAATGCGAGTTTTTTACAGCGTGGGTTTGCGAAAGAGGATAGTAAGAGTTTGCATCCGAGTGCAAGAACGAGTGTAAAACCAACAATTCCTTCGTTTAAAATTGTTTCTGTCCCGGCGTGAGAAAATGAATACACTGGATGGCTGCACAAATAAAAACAAAAAGCTACAGCATAAATCCATTGCACAAATAACTGTTGTGTCCGGTGGACTTATTAACCCATCTTAATAATTAATCAATACACTTCGTAATTTGTTGCACTAATGGATCGGGGTTTTTTAACCTTTTTTTACGCTTGTCAGATTTAGGATCACTGTTTCTGCTGCAATCTCTACCGTTCCAAGAATGACTGCCGAAATCCTGTATCGAAACGGACGCATAAAAACCACTCTAGCGCGTAATACGCTCGAATTCATAGTAGATATAACAATCGCAAAGCTGTGACATGATGTCCGCGCAATCTATGGCCGTAGCAATCGACGCATTGAAATCGTAGATCACGTTTGATGCACGGCCGAGTAAAGTGACATCATTCGCACGGTTTTCCGACGCCATTTCTCTCGGTGTTTATTAAAAAGAGAAAAGGGAGCGGGAAGAGCAGGGGGGATGAGGAAGCCTGGAAAATATGTGTGCGCATATACGCACACGTTCGAAAAGCATTACGCTCGGCAGCGACGACGACTTTTCCCATTACGTATCCAGCCGCATTTTTCCGACCGCGATAAATCAAGGCGAAGCACGGTTAAACAAACAGCGGCAATTTTCACGCGGCGCGGTGGAAAACTCTCGCTCAGAATTTCCAACCCCCAGAGTGCTCGCGCGAGCGCTTGTAGGGAGAAAAAGCGAACGACGGGGAGAAAGAAAAATGGGAGTGGGGAAAATATAGAAACGAATCACACGTTCGACGGTCGCAAACAAAAATACACACATAACTCTCGAGCCGTCCGACTGCGACATACTGACCAAAATCTCGCCCGAAGACCGTCGGAAATTTATGCATTTATTTACCTATTCGCGAAACGCGCCGTCCGACCGTGAATCTCGATCGTTTCCTTTCCGGGCGGACTTCCTTTTTCGATCTTTATGAATCTACCACTATATTATTAGCACTTTGATGACCACGCCCGGTCACGTACGAGCGACAAGAGTTTGTTTATCATACTTTTCTTTTTTTTTATTAAGCATTTCAGATCTCAACTGAGATCTATTTCTGCTGCACTAAGGTAAATTACAGTAAATACATATTCATATATACCTAGTCTACTTTAAATCAAATTAAATTCGTAGTTTACAATTTTTCAGGAAATTAAAAATAAGAAAACAAGCTTTGTTTATCATACTTGAAAATCTATCTTTACTATTAGATCAGATCAGACCATTTAAATATCAATTTGAACAATCTAAAAGCTTTTGTTATTATTAAAATATTATAATATATAATATTATATTATATACTAATTATATTTGTTATTATAAAAATATATTTAGTTTAGTTATCTATATTACAGAAATCATTTAAAAATATAATTCGGCTTTCATAATTTCGCGGAACACTTGCAAAAAGCTTGCGGAACACCGGTTAACGCGTTGACTGCCGCGGGTATCAAAAATGATACACACTAGTTGGGTCCGGTACGCCGCGCCGCACAGTGGACAATTCGGACGAAATTTGCTTCAAAATCAAAGAACTTTCGATAGAAATAAGATAGAGCGATGAAATTTTTTTTAAATTGGAGCTGAAAAGTAGGGAGTAGGAAAAGAAAAATAGGGAGATTATGGTACGAACGTTTTTTAACGTCGAGAAAATTCGTTAAACTTGTAGAATTTCAAGAAAATGTGGTTTCTCCGTTACTACGCGCGGAAAAAATTTTTTTTTAACATGCTATATATCATTTCCCGTAGATTTTTTCACTTTATTATTATTATTTTTATTGTGTTTTATATATTAGAATACGATGTATGTACCTTCAAATTAGTATGTCATAAAATCATTTCAACGAAAAAATGATTTCATTAATTTCTTGTCACAAAAATCGATTTGTTGAAAAAACCAAAAATCGTAGACAAATTTTGAAACCAGATTTGAAATCAGCGTGAAAAAATCTACGGGAAATGATGTATAGCATGTATTAAAAAAATTTTTTCCACGCGTTGGACTGAAAAAATCCAATTTTCTTGAAATTGTATAAGTTTAATAACCGACTTATTCGTCTGATTCACTTTCACAATGTTTGCGTGTGAAATAACTTGCAGGCATATTCTTTAAACTACATTAAATTTCCAACAAATTAGATATATTTAAGCAATCAGCGTTGAAAAATTTACTGATACGGTGTTCCAACCTTTACGACAGTCCCTTAAATTTTTCACTTACAATTTTCTGAGAGACAAAAACATGTAAAAAAATTCGGAGCGCAAAGGGTTGTCATTTTAGCAGACAAAGAGGATTGTCAAATGGGTGATTCGCAAGGATATAGACGTTTGATAGCATGTTTCACGAACGCAGATGGTAGAGGCCAGGTCCGAAACGGTGTGGCAAGGGGTCACTCACTCAGTTAACATTGGATCGTCGAGGTGGTTCGAGCCAAACGGTCGCTTTACACTTTGGCCGAAGATACGGCACGACACCCGGGACACCTTACAAACTATCCTGCTCGCAATATTGCGCGACTATTGGTGTGGCGCAGTGGGTGCAGAGGGCAGGGGGCAGCGCGCGAGCCACCCCCATCGTTTCCGGCGCAATAGCCACGCGACCCGTGCAGCCGCAGCTTGCAACGACCGGGCGTCGCGTCGTATAAACGTCGCAATATGACGACGACGTACGTCTGCACGTAAGGCGATAAATGGTGGGCCAGGGTTAACTATACGGCGCTGCTGCCGACCGACACTTTCGGTGCGGCTCGGTTACTGGAAAATTCTGATGAAAAGACGAATCGATTCCCGATCCCTAGACTGGGCATTTTATGGATTTATGATAAAAATGATTAGATGTAATTTAAAACAGGAAAGATATTCGTGGGCCAATTTTGTATTATTTTTACAGTAAGTTACATTCATCCACAATACTGCAAAATATGGACAGTGAGTCGCGAAAGTATTCAAACGCCCTTTAACACAAAATAACTTTTTTATAATTGTAACAAACGACCTGATTTCATCGAAAAAGATACCCCAAAAATTATAATTTGCAGGGTTACATATAAAAATAAAAAAGGTATTTTTAAAACTTTATTATTTGGGCCTTTAACGAAAATTTAAAATATATGCTTTGTAGATCTATGTTAGTTATACACATGCTGAAAATTTCATCGAAATCGATTAACATACACACGAGAGACATTAAAAATGGTGAAAATCGTAGTTTTACACGACTTTTGATCAGGTTCTGCTTAAAATTCACAGCATCATACAGAATGAACCGATTTCGATGAAATTTTCAGCATATGTATAACTAACGTAGATCTACAAAACATATATTTTAAATTTTCATTAACACTAACCCTACCACCACCGGTCAAAATGACCGGTTCCAGATTTTTTATTTTACAATAATTGAAATAGTAAAAATGATTTCACAAGGAATGGTTATATAGATATCTTTAGTAGAGTATATATTATACAATAGGGGCCGCACAAAGTCTAAATAAAACCAATCTTGTCATTTTCATAAGCGAACATGTACCAGTTACTTTTAAGGCTCGGTAGATTTAGTGTTAAGGCCCCAAATAAAAAACTTTTTAAAAATGCCTTTTCTATTTCTGCATGTAACCTTGTAAATTATAAATTCTGGAAAATCTTTTTTCCAGATCATTTCTTAAATCAATGCTTCTAATTGATTATAAAAAATCAGGTCGTTTAGTACAATTATAAAAAAGTTATTCTGTTTTAAAGGGCGTACGAATAGTTTCGTGGCTCACTGTATAATGATCATAATACACAGTGGACCACGAAGCGTGATCAGCTTAGAGTAATCCGTTGTTTTTTAGCTAACATGATCACGAAAAGCTTCAAAATGGTTACAACCATTGGTTCACTTGTTTGGTACAAGTACCAAATTTGTTGTCAACCCTTTCTATCAGAAGTTATCAAGATCACCTTCAGTTTTTCGTAAAAAAATTGTAGATTCACCTATAAAAAGCTGAATGTGACCTTGACAACTCTGGAAAAGAAGGGTCGCCAAAAAATTCGGTATAATAAGCATAATACTGTCCTTGAACCATGTTGTTTCAGCTAAAAAAATTTCCCATCGAATCGCTAGCAGCAGAATAATCCAAGCTGATCGCGCTTCGTGGTCCACCCTGCATAATGATCATCCAAATTCGTGTAGAAATCTCTCTCTCCAGTAGAAATAAACGACAATCAACCGTGACATAATTCAAGCACACGCCATCTCTTATCTATAATCAGAAGCACATTTCGCTTTGATTAACTGCTATTACATCGTTTCTAGTTTTCTCGGGGCGCGGGCAAGCGCACTTCAAAATAATTGTACGGTCGGCTGATAACATAATTCCTAAACTACAAAGGAAAACGTCCGATTGTTATTAAAAAATCTCGTAAAACGCGAATCGCGTTTCGGCGAAGGGGTAATCACCACGCTAACGACATTCGCGTGCGATTGCATCTCGTGCGATACTGTAGCGTGACGCGATGTAATTTGTATCTTTGCGTCGCGTCGTACAACGGCCGCAGAAAGCGATTCCGTTCCAATTTATATTTCCATGAAAAAAGCATCGCTCCTAGGTCTCTCGAAGCAAACAACTTTTTCTAATCGAAGAAAATCCAGCGTAAATTAACGCACGGCTCAACGTTACGTGTATATGGCGATGTCCCGGCGACATGTTCTGGAATTTCATGTATGAAATTACGGTTGAGGTCAGACCGGCCTGTACCGTGCATTAAAAATTGCATAATGCATTAGTTGTAGAAAGAAAAATACTGCGCGGGGGATATTAAAACTCGAAGCGTTACAGGCCGAGTTTTATGAAACTCGCGCGGTCTCGTTCGACTCGAAGAGGTTTCCTTGGAAATCGCGTTTCGCCACGTGGTCGCGAGCAGCGCGCACAAGGTCGCACAATTTGTTCCCAGACGCTTGTAATATAGCACCCGTACAGCCTGTAATCAACTCGCGTTACACTTCCCGGGAACTTCCAGCAGTCTCGTAAGCTGAACAGCTTGGCGGATGTAATCGCGCTGGGTACGGTTCGCGCGCCACGCTCCTAATAGCTCGCGAATTAATTCACGCGCGACCGGGGACCGGTGTAAACGATCGACACGACGCACCGTCCAATAAAGTCCATATTGCTGGAAATTAATTAATAAAAAGTGATCATTAATCCAGCACAGTCGCCGCACGACCCGCGCTTTATCGTTCATCACGAGGCGTCTGACGATATAGCTTGTCCGAAACACACGCGACTGCATACAATCCAGGGATTAATTAACCCATAAAGTTCTTCACCAGCGTGGTCGTATTGTAAAAAACAGATATACCCAGGAGCTGCAGACTTGATAATAATGTGACAATTTCATATTCTGTACTTAAAAGATATTTTTAAAATTTTAGTACAATATTTCCTCTGTCTAATTGGAACTTTTGAAAAATTTCTTTCCGCATTACTTAGCGATGATTGACCTGAATCTTTTTTTGAAGTTCGCAACATTTCCCGGAGGCGTACAACAGTATACACGTATCCCAAGTGAGAGAAGAAAATGCAGGAACCGCGCTGGCGTAGCTCGGCATCGCGAATGCGTTTAGATTATCATATTGAGGAGGACTATTGGATCCAATTACATTCCCCGCTAGGCGCCGAAAAATATAAGAATTTGCCGACAGACAATCGAGCTGCATTTTCGAACCAGAAGATAGATTAGACAGGACGCGGGACACGGAAGAGGGAAAGCAGAGTGGGGCGAAGAAGAGACTAACAGAAACAGCACTCCTTATCGAAGAGACAACTGGAAGAAGTCGAGTGATAAAGAGGACGCCGCAGAGAGATATAGCGGTGGTAGTTCGGTTATTTAAATCGTCTCGACGGCTGATTGGTCAAAGCAATGTAAATGCTCGTTTCGCCCCCTCTGATCCTCATTCCCACGCCCTCGAGGTAGATCCGTTCCCTTGCGAGTCTACACCACCCACGGCGACAATTTCGCTAATGCGAATCTCACCTGAGGGCCTGACAGCGATTTCAAGGGTACGGATCTCTCAAGTAAGGGAATGGGTTCATCAGATCCTTCCAGACCTGGGCTTTCATCCCGTTCGATTCTTCGCCTCCTCAGCCATCGTCGTCGCGCCGCCATCGCCGCTATTCCGCTTCCCC
The DNA here is from genome assembly GCA_028455795.1 of Lasioglossum marginatum. Classification (NCBI taxonomy): domain Eukaryota; kingdom Metazoa; phylum Arthropoda; class Insecta; order Hymenoptera; family Halictidae; genus Lasioglossum; species Lasioglossum marginatum. Next base: position 4,507,412 of record CM052259.1, on the reverse strand, counting down.
CGTTCTCAAGACGTATTGATTTATATCCTGGCACCCCATGGAAAAGGAATAAGACCGTCGGGGAACGAGATAACACCGTGAATTCTTTCCGAGCCCTCACAATCTGTCCGACGATAACTTCTGGTTCGACGTGTCGCGCCACGGGACCGAGACGCTCCCAAAATCGGATACGCAAATGTCGCACACTGCGAGCTTCGCTGTACGCTAATTCGCCGCTCAACAAACACGATTCTCCTCCTTTAACTCTCATTTTCTCTTTCTCCTATGTTTCCTTCAACGTTGCGGAGTTGGTTCGCTAAACACTACCACTGTGATTTACTCGACTGTTGTTATTTGTAGCGGAAAACGTTTCATGCGGAGTTTAATGGTTGCAGGAACAGCGCATTCTGATGTTATTGCAAACTCCACGATGTATTGTGTAGGTAGTATAATTGGACCGTTTATTTGGAAACTGGTGTATGTCCATTTATTTTTTAAAGTTCAGAAAACGGAAAAAAATGTATAACTTCAATTTATTCCACGCAACAAGAGACTTAAAGTAATCTAAAGAATTTACTACAGCTCTCGCCTGTCACAAGTTACTACGCGACTGTACTACGCGTTTGTAGTCGCTAACATTTTTCCAGGAATGAAATCGAAAGTTTCAGCCCTTAAATTACGTTTATCCTTTGTTCGCAGCCATTGTGCGCTAACTCGGTTCTTGCAATACATCGGCTGCACACCCGGTATCCGCCATATATTGCACAAATTGCTTAATGACGTCGTAGTCTCGTTATAATACAGACGCAGGTGTACGCGTGCCCAGTAATGCGAAAATTCACGTGATACTATGTAACAGAGGAAACCGAGGGTGTATTTTCTTGAATTCCCGGCGAAGCGGTAAGCCAGCCCGTTGAAATATGCATCTTTCCCAGCCGCACCCCCCGTCACGGTCATCGGTGCAGACAGGTTTAAACGGCGCGGAGTCCACCACTTCGTGGACCTGGTTATCCCCTCGCCACAGAATTAATTAACACGCAGCCTTGCGGGCGTACTTTAATGCCGGCAAACCCAGCACAGAAAATCTCCTGAAAATAATCCGAAGACTGAGCCTCGAGGGCTTTAATAAGCTACCTGATATCGAAGAAAATGATGGAGGACTGTTATTAGCCGCCCCCCTTCGAACCACCACGCCCTTCCCTCAACCCCGCTATCACCGCGATCGAGAAAATTTTATCAAGACCCTAAGAGGTATGTCAACACTATTGTTAGTCCTGTTAGGTAATTCGAGATTGATCGCTCGACAATGGGATCAAACCGTAATTTATGGGGAACAAAAATGTGTCTCCTCGTATACAGGATAGAGAAGACCAAAAAAAATTTAAATAATAAAAAATTTTTAATATGCCACGTTTTTAAGACGGACTAAGATTTAAAACGAAAAAAGGTGGGGCGCATGCAATAGATAATTGATACATGAATAGTTCGCCTAAGCCTTGCGCATATTTTTCATATGTTTTTCGTTTTAAATCTTAGTCTGTCTTAAAAACGTAGTATATTAAAAATTTTATATTATTTAAATTTTTTTTTGTGTCTGTTCGTCTGTATCTCTGTATGTCTGTGAATGCAATACCTCGTGAACCACTTCATCAAGTTTGAATGGGAAGAACTTATTAGATTTTGGTAAACAAACATTAGTATAATACTTTGTAAACACCACACTGAGCTCCTTCGGTGCGAAGTGGGTCAGTGGAGTGGGGATGAGTCGGAGTGGGAACGTGTAGTGGAGTAGGGAGCGCTGGCGCGCGGAGTGGGGATCGCTGAACGCGATGACGTACTACCGAGTGTCGCGCAACGAGGTGTGAGGGTTAACATGGACCAATCAGAGGACAGACCCCGGATAACCAGGCGTTGGCATTGGCCGAGAGGGGAATCCATCAGTAGTACACGCGCACTGATTGGTCCTCGTTTCTTGTTAATAACTCGTTATTAGACGAACAGACAGACAAGAAACCGAGTTAATATTGCATTGTCAGCCAGTTCTGAGCTATGTTTAAAATTTCAAGTCTCTAGCTCATCGGGAAGTTAGTTTAAAATCAATTGCAAAATTTGTACCGAACAGACAAACAGACGGACAAGAAAGCGAGCTAAGTAAAACGTGGTAACATTAAGTATAAAATTCATTCGTAACGTACCACAACAAAAATAAATTTCTAAACCTGGTCAAATATTAGTGTCATCTGTATGCAACCAACGTGTTAAAATATTAACTCTTTCAGGCACTTTTTTTATTGAAAGCTTAAGTGGAACTCCCCATACAAAGAATTGATCTTATGAAAAGATTAGGTAAGCTCAATTTGTTCCCACCCTTAAATATCAGATCGTTGCTTTATGAGCCGAATATTCAGGCGTGTCATCTTCTTTACAATTTTTTCAAACAATGCAATTTAAATATTTAAAGTTATGTACACTTAATGCGTTATATTCTGCTGTACCTACACTACTAATGTGTAAATGTAAGATGTTATATCAATCAGTGTATATTAGACCTTATGTTAATCTTCTTTGAGACACTTTTGTTTTCACTTGTTTACGCATTTACCGTTGGTGCATAGCATTGCCAACTGAATGAAAAACTTTAAATGAGTAACTTCCATGAGTAACTTTATCTTTTCGAGGTGGGTTAAAATATATTCCACTATGCATAAAAAGCTAAGCAAAAGGTGGGACAGTTTTTAACCCACCTAACCCTAAAGAGTTAACCCTTTGCAATCGGAGCTATTTTAACTTGAAAACTAAACATTTCTTCCGATCTAGAATAAAACGATTGTATATGATTTTGTTCACTTTATGAATATGAAATTGATATAGCACCTCATACAATACTTAAATGTGTAGTAGTTCATTAGATAGCAACAGGGTTACGTGCGAGGATGCATACTAAACATATTTAATACGGGCTGAAGAAATGAGTTGACTAATTTCCAAATATTTTGAATAAATTGTTGCATGTCGAAGTCAACGGAATGATCATTGAGGTCGGTTTTCATTCATAATCACCAGACCAGGAGTTAAGGGTAACTTAATTATCGGAGGTCGATTTTAATTTACTCGATTACGATATTCTTCGGAGACGATTAAGAAGCGATGCCGCCCCGCAATCTGTAACGGTTTAGTCTAATTCGATTCTATCGTGGCTGGAAACCGTCGGGGTAATGAGTTCGTGTACAGCAGGATCGTGTTGTGGAAGAAGTTTCACGGGGATAGAAGCTCGCCGCGTGGGACACGTTCGTGTACGAAGAAACGAAACCTGGAACACTTTCTTTTATAGTAATTCCGACGAATCCCTTATTCGGCCGCGAATCAAGGATACGTTCGAAGCTGAATTTTAAGGCGGTAGACTCGTTTCCAGGATTGCAAGAGTCCGGGATTCACGTTCTCATTTCTCGATAATACAAAAATGGGGATTTTCAGTAGTCAAAAACGCTAGATAAAAAATCAATCTACGGCCCTACTGCCCTCAAAAGTCCTATTTTTTCTTTTACGAGGCGCAATTTGCATTATTCGGCAGCATATACAGTTACTCGAATTAATATTCGGACCCTCTTAAAAAGATGATAACTTTTTTAATATTGTACTATACGATTTGAACTTTTTTGGGAAGCTAGACCAATTAGTTTGCTACAGGATGTGAAAAAGATTTTTTCAAAAATTGCAATTGATCGGAATTGTAGAAAAAAAATACTAAAAGTTGCATTTTACAACTTTTTTATGTGGGCCTATATTGAAAGTTTAAAAAGTACGTTTTGTAGGTCTGTGTCAATTACATGTATGCACTGTGAAAGTTTCATCGAAATCGGTTGATGCGGGAGAAAACGACAGGCATTGAGAGATGTAAGAATTCTTAGATATAGGCCGAAAATCGTTAAAATCTGCAATTTTTACCATCTTTAAACGTTTGTAGCTCATTGCAACGTCGATCGATTTCGACGAAATTTTCAGAATATGTTTAATTGGCACAGATCTACAAAACGTATTTTTTAAATTTTCGATGTAGGCCCACATAAAAAAAGTTGTAAAATGCAACTTTTAGTATTTTTTCTACAATTCCAATCAATCGCAATTTTTGAAAAAATTTTTTTTCACGTCCTGTAGCAAACTAATTGCTTTAGCTTCCCAAAAAAAGTTCCAATCGTATAGTACAATATTAAAAAAGTTATCGTGTTTTTTAGAGCGTCCGAATATTAATTCGAGTAATTGTAGCTATGAAAAGAGGTACATGCGCAGTTGTATGCTTCCGAATAATGCAAATTACGCCTCGTAAACGAAAAGTAGGACTTTTGAGGGCGATAGCGGCCTAGATCGAACTTTTATCTAGCGTTTTTGACTACTGAAAACCTTCATTTTTGTATTATCGAGAAATGAGAACGCGAATCTCGCACTCTTGCAGTCCTGGAAGTAGGACTCCCTTAAATTGAACACATTACCCCGTGATATTCGTGCAAAAACGAGCTCGAGTACCAGAATACTCAAGTCGATTTGTATCAAGCATCAAGGGAAGATCTCAAGATACACATAAAAGGGACGAAACGTGCCTCGAAGGAAAAGAATCAGCCGATGGTGATTAACGCAGGGTTTGATTCCCCAGCGAGATCATGATCAACATCGGGCCACGTAACCGCGAGTGGTTTATAGCCGTCACTATGGCGGCCGGCAAGAAGAGAGTTCGAGCGAAGCCATTAATTCGTACGTGTTGGTGTCAGCCAAGAACGGATAAGTGCGCCCAACGGAAGATATATATCTCCATTTAGGCGAAGATGGGACTTACTCGTTAAAACCAGACCTTACACCGGCGGCGCATCGGCGCGGCGGCTCTCTTAATAAATTCTCGGGGCCGCGCGAGTGCTTTGAACTCTGCGGAGATGTCAAGCGCATTAGAATTATATTTCGTATCGATCAGATCCAGGAACTTCCTTTTCATCGGCTTCCAAAGAAGGAATTCATCGCTTCTGCCCCGTTCCACCCTTAATTTAAATATCCTGCCATTACTTATTCGACGCTTCCAACGCTGAGAAAAGGGGAGTCTGATTGGCTGTGACGCGATACCAGTGAAACTCACACCAACGTACATCCTTGTGCGAGTAGCATGATGTACGTACACTGGACGAACTTCAGAAGAGATTTTCTGTCTAACTCTTGTGCCATTACCCAACATTCTTACTAGTGATGGGCATACAATACTCTGTCTTGCAAGTTTTCGAACAAATCAATCACCACAGAGTTTCGAATCAATTCGATATTTATTCGAAATCAGAAATTCTGAAACTCTTGAAGTCTTGAAAATTTTGAAAGTCTCGATAATCTTAATAAATGTTATACTTTTTATAATATTGGTACGTTCATACTGTTATTCATTCCAATGCTGACATAACGTAATCATTGTTTCGTGACAGGTATAACATTTCAAGAGTTTCAATCCTTACAAACCTTCCAAAGTTTTAAGGCTTTCAAGATTTTCAAGACAGTGAAGACTTTCAAGACGTCCAAGAGTTTCAAGAGTTCTAAGCTTCGAATTATCTTGCAAGTGATTCGAATTTTTTGTCGTAATTATTGAATCGAAGCGATTCGAAGTGGTTCAGATCCCATCACTGCTTATAACGTTCGAGAATATTGTAGTTGTTAGATTTCTGTGAGTATTTGTTCTTCTGAAATTAAATATACTTATCAGATTTGTGTAATATACTATTGTTTCTACTCGTTGAACGAGGGATTTATTTTATCTACAACCATTTCATGATTGAGGCTTCAGACATTTCTCATGTTTTAAAGAATTGCATTATTTCATATGTTCTTCTGTCGAGCTAGAAAAATTGACGTTTCTCTTCTCTGTTTTCGAATAAACACGATCTTTCTCCTCCGATATTAATCAACTCTTGCCAGTCTTCCCAAGATCAAAGGTTAAATATTGATAGCAGTAAAGCTGTGTTTAATTTCAGCTGAACTTAAAGCAAAGGTGCGTTCGTGTTTATTATATTCAACGTGAAATTTCCATGCCGGTTCAATATTGTGAAGCCAGTGGCTAATCTTCGAGAAGAAACCACACAATATCTACTAATTTTGAGGAACTACTTTGAGCGAAAATTAATTCTGCTTGGTCGTCGAGCGTTTAACTTCAGAGAAGCAGCACTATACGTAGCCAAAGCAGCAAATCTAATTACCGGGAAGAATGCGCCGTCGAAGCTCCGGATCCCGTCGAAAAAAATATTGAAGACGTTTCCCGTCGAATAATGGAGGAAGATGTATACTCGCTGCAGCGTGGCCGTGCTCAAATATTGATTTCTCTTCGTAGCCGGAGAAATTCATACGTTCCTACGATCGAGGGAAAAGAATAAATTTCGAGAGCGGCCCGATACGGGGAAGATAAAGGGGATCGAGTAAATCCATTTACATCGGCGATTTCTGCAAAAAGATCCAATTTAATGCGTAGCCGCTGCTTCAACGATCAATTCGTTCGGGGATCCGGATTGATTCCTTTGCTGCTATCGGTTGTGCCCAGTTGCGGTTTAGAAAATTTCTTTCTGGTAAATCACAAAAATGACAAAAATTACTAAAATCACGAAATCATCTCGCGAACTGAATCAGTCGCTCGGTGTCAAATTGACACAGTGATAAAAAAAATCGATAATTTACATCTTAGATTTTTGCGGTTATATGTTTCGCATTAAAAAAATAAAAGTCACTAAGTTCCGGACTTTACCTATAAATAACAGAACAGTGTAACTTATTTCGGAAAAACTGTGTCAAATTGACACGAGGGACGGATGAGGGTTAACACGTTTACAATCGGGGTATCTAAGATCGAATACAAAGACATCTGCTGATAACAAAGACAGCTCGCACACTTTACCTTTGTCCTTGCGCTATCCAAGGATGGAATATCGGTTGCAGAAGCGAAATCCGGTTGCTTCGGGCCAGTTACAGTTTCCGATACCCGAGTCATCCGTTATACGTCCACAAATATACATATTCGGGTCGGTACACTGCTGAGACCGAGTCCACCGTTAATCCATCGTAATCCGATTTTGATTCTCACCGTCACAGTCAAATATAATCCTGTAATAACGACGTATAATATTATAACCGCCAGGAAGTGGCTGGTAAACAAGCCTGTAAATCAGATACCTGGTTGTTGTCAGGTTTTAGCGGATACGATCGAAATCAGGACTTCCGTTTAGGGCGGTAAATCGACGCGGCCGATCATCGCGCTCGATTAATTAATATTTCGTCGAAGGGATTCCTGCGGCCGTCTCGACGCGATCAAACATTCATTTGATCACTCCGATATATGGTCACATACCTAGCCGTTCGTAGGGTTTATTTATTAATGATCTCCTGTTACATCGCGCTGAAACTTTGACAGTTACTTCGCCTGATCGTTCTCGCTTGTCACCTGTTAATCAACGAATCCTGTTGGGCCTATTTGTGGGTTCACAAGAGAACTTCACGTGATGATTAACCCTTAACTGGGCGCATAGGGTCTATTTGACCCCGAGTGATATAAAACAGTATATAACTTTTCCAGTTTCAAGAGCACAAATTCCATACTTCATGTAATCCTCGAAAATGATGTTTCCTTCGTGTTTGTCATGAAATTTGTCTACTTAGTTTTTAAAATTTATATTCATTGTTGAAATTATTTGAAAATGGGCAGATCCCACAAACATTGGGGTCCCAAGAGACCCCATGCGCTCACTAACATAAGTTTTTCGGCGAGCCCTGTTAAGGGTTCAACAGTTCCGATCTCCTTGAACTTCGCACATTTGTAGGGAACATCAAGATCCGATTTTTCATCAATATCGATAATCGATTCCTTCATCGCGCGGACACACCATGCGGGCCACAGCTCAGAAGTTAGGTCCGTCTCGGGACAGGAAGCAAGCGTGTTCAAGCACGGATTAACGTGACCGAACTCACAGCTTTAGCAGGCCGCTAGATTTTCGCCTCTCAGTCAGCTTCGCGAGACGGCACCTCATAATCCTTTATGATCCCGTGTAATACTGAGAAACGTTACATACAGATTAGCGTGGCGTTTCAGGCGGAAAACGATAATGAAGTTGCACAGGTAACATGATAAATTGTTTTCGCATCGTCAACTCAAACGACCGTATTCCCTTTTGAAAGATGAACAGAATTATCGTTCATATTCTGACTTAATTGTGTGTGTTTCGAACTGCAGCTCATCTTGCAGTTGCTTACTTCCGGGCAACTTTAGACTATCTGCTTATAATAAGTACATCCAGCCTTGAAAAATAATGTTATACTAGTCCACTGACAAAACTGATTTTTTTTCGAGTGATAGCAGCGCAAATTTTTATAAAAATTCAGAGGGATTCTTATATTATTTTTATATTATAATTTTATATTATAATTGTCGTCCGAAGAAGACTTCTAAGAAATCCATTATGATTTTCTCGCAACAGTTTCTAATTGAGGCGTTTAGTATCAAAACCAGCTCAATCCATGAATTTTCAAAATTTTTTTTCGTAATTTGATAGTTCTTGATCGACACTATCACGCTACAAAGCGATTTGGAATGAATCCAACTCAATCCGGTCGATAACCGGTGTCAGAAACCGGTTTTATTTCAAACCCAGCTCAATCCATGCTTCCATTGAAGTAGTATACCACCAGTAGTGGTAATAACTTCTTTTTAGAGGTTTTCCCTGTAATTTTTGTCAATTTATTTAGATATTTTCTTTATTATGACTGAATATTTAGGATAACAATAAAATTTTGTATAATTTAATTATCAACATTATTATGATAAATTGATTAATCAACTCACACTTTTGATTTTACAGGCTAATACGTGGCATAAAATTGAGGTACCACACGAATTTAATTGAAATTTGAAAGGGAGGATGAAAAAAGGCCTCCACTTTTTTAAAACCGGCTCAATCCAGATTATTTTTATTCATAAATAATTAAACAGTACTGCTAATTTAAAAAAGAAAAAATATTTGGAATCGTACACCAAAAAGACTATCCAAACGAAAATGAATTCTTTCGTAAAAATTAAATGGGCAGAGCGTGAAATGTTTTTTGTCTCTCCTGTAAAATCTATAAAAATGGATGGAGCTGGTTTTGATACTAAGCGCCTCAATTATTTCTAGCCGTGGAATCCTCCAGCCGCTGATCAGAAAAGCCCCGCTCTCCATTCCCACTGGCAGTACTGGCACGATTACGTTGAATCCCAGAAAAGACAGCAAAGGTCCTTTCACCTGCTGGTTCGCCAAATCGTGATGACGACTGGCACATTAACGACGCGGCGCGACCCAGGCGCAAGTGAAATAGCAACGGGTTCCGACATCGGCGATTTATGAAACTGATTAGCCGTCGACATAATGCAAACTCGATTCCGATCCCTTTTACCGCCACCCGCTTTGAAGTCGCTAATTGAAAAGGCCGTGCTCGTCAAAGCTCGGTTGCTCTATCTGTACGGCAAATATCACCTACGACGACCAAATCGTCGAGCAATCTGACGTAACTCCGTTTAATGCACGGAAATTACATGGGCCGCGCCGTTGCGCGTAAATTATTCATAGGCGGTGAAACCGGCCGCGCGCATAAAGTCGTGCTTCCAGCCCCTGGATCCAACCGGAATTTTTCCGGCGGTTTTATGCGAATCACGGCTAACAATCGGATTCGCCTGAAGGCTCGCGCGCGTCCTCCACCTGAAATGCGAATAACAGATGAAGACGATTGACAGGCGAAAATTGTCGAGAGCCGATGTATCGTCTAGAATCTTGTCTCTAAATAGAAATGCCTGCAATGAATTTATAATTGAACTGCGGATTTTTATGCGAAACATGATTTTTTAAGTCGATTGTAAGAAATGGAAGCTAGATAACAATGTATTTCATCAACCAATAATCTGAACAGATCAAAAATAATGTAACAACATTCTTAAACTCATCTAATGTATTTACAATTTTGTCTTAAATCATTCATTTTTACTATAAATGCATAAAATTTTTTATTTCACCAACGATGTCCTCGCCAAGCTGTTTTATGGGTACTACCACTGGCAGAAAATATTTTATTAATAAATAGATATATTATTTGATCTGAATTGCGAATGTGATTGTTGAAAAAGTTGCTTGTCATTGTGCAAAAATTATTACTTATTTATGATATTGTTACTTACATGATATGTTTACGACATTGTGACCAATTTAATATTTTTCGAAACAACAAGCTTGCATAAAAATAGGTAATATATTTATGATAGTCGGAAACGGTAACGACGCCGATCAAAGAAGGTAAATGAGACTATCTTAAAGAGAAGTGTTCATTAACGGAAGATTATTCCCTGTGAACGTCAGCGGAGGGGACGAATAATTCATTACAAAGTTTCGTGATAAAGTGAAAGATTCGAAATTTGCTTTTGATGCACAGCAGGAGCGAGCACTTTAAAAACTACTTTGATTAAGTTTAGATGTTCTAAATCGTTTATAATTTTATATGTATATATAAAATATATATGGATATACATATGTATGCGCATACGTAATTTGGTAATTATTAATGCGCGTGGCTTAATTGCTATTAATATTGGTTCCATACATAATAACAACTAATCGCCAAATTAATATTCCATACGCACGCACGGATATATTTTCCGATCGGACGAGCTGTAACTCCATGATCGTTGCTATGCTTAGGGATTTTATGGTTAATATTGTCTCCCTGTAATTGCGTCCAACGTAATCGCTTTTTACCACGTTTTTCCCATCGAGACGGAAAATATTGCAACAAGAAATGAGAAAATTCCAAGATAGGCGTTAAAAAACTTTCATAAAGATTTCGCCAAGAAGATAATGTATAGAGCAATATTTTTCTATTCTACAGTTTATGCCGCTAAAGGTTTTACGAGCGTCTTTTATGACGTAGTAAACTTACTTTCCATAATGTCCGCGCGATTTAACGATAAACCATGGAAAGACACGCGGAATCATTATCAGATAATAGTTAACGGGGACAAAACATTGTTTACAACAGTTCGAGTTAAAAACTATCGGTTTCACTTGTCACTATCAAAACAATCGTTCAATTATTGATCTTTAATTTTGAAACAAATCTGTATACACATACTATACAGTATAATAAATATTTGCTTCTATTACAGACTAAACAAAATTGATATGAAATTTTATACATTTTTTATCTATTTACAAACACTAAAATCATTCATTTCTTAACACTAAACCTACCGAGCACTAAAAACGATTAAAATGTTTCAGCTTACAGAAATGACAAGGCTCTAGTTATTGAGATTTTGTGCAATTTTGATTACAATATGTGCTTGGATGAAGAAATTTATCGTATCAATTTCCATGTAAGCAATTTCATAATTTCAATAGTTGGAAGATGAAAAATATAAAACCGGTCATTTAACCGGCAGTGGTAGGTTTAGTGTTAAAACATCAACTTTCTATGAAACAAGGAGATAAAACAAATTTATAGAATCAGTAGTCAGCTCGTGAACATCTATCGACGTTTACTCAATACATTGCAAATCGGAGGAAGGCTAAAATTTACTGAACATAATTTTTTGATGGGACTCTGAACCAAATCATACATAAAATTGTTCCTTCGCACTTACCGGAAGATTATCATACTTGAACTAGAATGTCTTGGAAGCATCAAGCATCAACAAAATGTTATCCCAAGTTTTTGATTTATTTTTACATTGAGATCCACTGCTTCTTCAATTGAATCATAGATATATCTTGTATATCCCCTGTTAACACGTCGAATAAGCAGATGGAGCATCATAGATCTGACAGAGCGTTTAACTGTGCCAATCGATTGGTTGGTTACCAGTAGAGGACCCTTGGATCGCCTCATCCTAGACGCTCTCGTGAACAGCGCAGTCATGAGACGGTAATGGTTGAATTATTCGAAGATGGTAATTAACTAATAAGCACGTCTTAGGGCGTCGCTTCCCCGGGGCACGAGTTTGAAGGGGACGATTGTTATAGAAGGTAGTGATCCCAAGCACTCGTGATTAATGATCTACAATGAGGTGGTAAGAGTTACTCGAGGCAATCATTCATTCCCCGAGGGCGCTATACTAAACTATTGAGGATATTGCGGAGTTATGTAGGATATTTCAACCTACGAGTCTGAGATTTCGTGATTCGAATCACATTTTATCTGAAAGGGATTGATTGAATAATCTCGAAATAATATAATCTAATAATATAATCTATAAGATTACAGATTACAACTTCGCAAGATTGCGAACAGTAGAGATTCCGCTGTACTTAAAATTGGACTAAAACAACAAGAAAATCCCTGTTTTGCTAGATTACTAAGTTTTTTTAATAAATCTTACTGAATTCCTTATTAAGAAATATTAGCTCCTCTTTTAGCTCTATAAAAACTACTTTAGATCGCTAGTAAAAACTATCAACACTTCTTCTAAGATACTTAATCAAATACGCTTCCCAACCCCAACTTCGAGAGTTATCAACTATCCTATTTATGAATCGTAAACGTATGCAAAATTATATTCTCATCAAAATTTAATCAAAACCGATAAATGCAGCGTTTTAATTTTATAGCTCATAGCTGGATGTATATGCATTTTATACATTTATATATAGACTTCGGATTTTATGCATTTATGACAAAAATGGGTACGTACAATTTAAAACAATGGACATGTTAAAAAGTATTAAGGCCACCAGTGTATTAGTTTCACCTTAATAAGATCATTAGAAGAGAAACGAAATTTCTATTTGTCTCCTGTGTCTTGCAATCGATACAAACATTTTTTATTTTGCATAAAGATCCGCAGTCTATTTATATAATAAATGAAAAACTGAAATTAAAAATAATAGACGACGACATATCACTTTCAATTCGATGAATATTTAGCACAAGGACAGAAATATTTATCATACAATCTCCGCATAGCATAGTTTTCATTTCTACAAATTTGAAAATGTCATTTTCTATTTAATCGGGACGAGCCTGAAATTGGGGTTGCTTACAAAAATGTTAAACACAGAGTTAAAAAAACGAAAGCAAGTTGTCTATTTATACGCGTCGTCTGTTTAAAGCACAACAAAAATCGCACGAAGTGGCCATTGCGGCAGTCAGGTTAATACAAATGATCAATACCCACGTGTCAGCTGGACCTGTTTGCAGCTTGCTCCGGTCCTTTGAAGTATTGACATGTGTGGCTCATACATCACCACGTCCGAAACTACGTAATTATAGATGCCAATGCGTCGGGCGGGTTGCGAAAATCGAAGTTCCCGCCGATCGATCGCGACCCGCGGTTACTTCGTGAAAGAAAACGAACGTTTGATTGTTCCTCGACGATACGTCGCGCCGGCCAACCGTACAATGCGCTCGGGTCCTCGGTGAAACAATGGGGGAACCGCACGATCCTCAGCGACATACGAGAATTCTCACGTGTTTAATCTACATCGGTTAGCCCCGCGTTCATTTGCACTCCTGGAACTTATCTGTGTTTCGAAAGGCGCGGCGACGAGCATCCGCCGCCGGGTGTTTCATTAAATTAAGAAGTAATCGAATCGGACTGCGATAAAGATAGGGGCCCGGTTGCCACGTAATACTGACCTGGGTGCTTTACTTGAAATTTCACGGCCATTTCTCTCAGCTTTGCGCAGTTAGGGATTCGATCTGGCTCCCTAGGAAAAGCCAGTCTTATCTCTCGACGAAAAATTGGAGACTCCTTATAGAAAATATTCTGGTAAAAAATAGTCTAGTATATTTTAGTATTGTATTATCTTCCAACATATATTATGCTTTATTTTAACACATTATTCTAGTATATTACATTATGTTCGTTATCAGAAAAAATTACAATATCTTTATGTATTTGTTATTTAATAGTACGTAGATTCACTCTCATTTTCGCAAATCCGAAGTTTGTGCACATTCAATGCACAGCCTCTAAAATTAATTTTAAATCAAATCTACTAGTATATTTTATATACCATATATAATAATTAGATCGCACTAATGGCGAACTAATGAATCGATCAGTATTTTCATCAAATTTTAGCATCCTAAGCATCCGCATATTAAAATGGGGAAAAGATATTCTACCTTCACACTTTACCATCCATAAGCGAGAAAATAATAGATTGCACTTTGGGTCGTTTAGTATATAAATTACAGTTCGGAATAGTTCTTAATGTCGTAAATTTTTTCAAAGAACTATTAATTATTTTGGCAGTCTCTTTAATGCGCAACTTTAAACAATTATGAAAACTATGATCAATCAATTATTCCGTCTAAACGGCTCTCCCCTTTTTATTAGAACTTCAACGCACGCTTTATGTATGAGACAGGAGCGTTTTCCGCGTTTATCGCGGAGGAAGTTTAAATTCCTATTTGCGAGCAATTTCCCGGGCGAAATTATGTCTCAGAGTTCTTCTGAATTAATTCATTTGGCAACACTTAAACATTCTGGGCCTCTCTCCGACAATTTATCAACTATTAGGTCGGTGCACATGAACTAATGAACTTTGTTGAAAATTTGATACTCCCTTACCAATTGGAAAAGTGTTTAGTGGAATGAGATGTACAAATTATAAAAGTGAACGTTGATAATAGTAATAATTCTTTGGAATGTCTAGAAATACGGTAATAATTCTTCGGAATGTCTAGAGAGAAATATTATAGTTATATTTCGATTTCGATGGAACGACGTAAAAATACTTTCTGTGTTTCCTGGTTTTCCTCTACGGCGAGAAGTTCGCAATTTCTTTTTCATTTGGCGAGTTACAAATCACTCGTGAATTGCATCACTCTAAAAGTGATTTTTACGAGTTTCTCCAGCAGCGTTCGATTAACTCGATGGAAAAACAGTTTCCGTTCGCCTGATATTGAATTTCTTACTCTGACTTCGGAAAATTATTGGTAATCTCACAGAAAATTACGTTGCACCCGCTATATCTATTGGCCACGCCACGGAATCGTTTATGTGTGCTGCTGAACATTTCATTGCTGGCAAGGGAGCATTATGAAAACAGAGAATTAAATTAAATTTTCACTTCATCTCTGTTTCTTTCAATTCATTTGGACAATTCTTATTGTCCATAAAGATCTGCAGTCTACTCATCAGACATCGCAGTACTTTAGTTACAGGAAATTTTTTATTGTGTTCACAACATTAATATACTACAGAGTTCTTACATATTTGCGAAATTTATTGGATATACTTATCCTACACATATTACACAGAGTGCAGATTATAATAATGTTTACAAATTATACGGTACATGGTTGGTATACCTGCAATTATAATTAAATATTTGCGAACTTGATATTCATTGTGAAATGACGTTTCCACGATTATATGATAATCGAATGTAGAGTAAAACGACGAAGTAATTTGAAAGTTTATGTGATCGCACATATTATATGTGTATTAAATTGTCTCAGATGAAACCATAAAATGGTAATGTCGCTCTAAACCCTAAAGTCCGGTTGTCCAATTAGGAGAATATATTCTTCAGCTCCATCTTACTTACCACCACTTGAAACGACCTGCCATAATAAGACTATACGTTCTGCCGCGAGTAGCAGTGAAAGGGTCAAGTATCCATCATGAATTGTCGGTTTTTCCAAGGAGAGAAGGGGTAACTTAATGTCCTCATTCCGAATGCAAGCCCCAGGCATCCATAGCAAGACGATCGATCTTCCTCGTCGCTCGGTTCGTTTCACTCACGATCCCAGAAATTCGGATCCGTCTGTTCATTTAGCCATTCTATCTCGTTTATTATTATGATTACTTCCTCGGGAATTCCACATTAATACTACAAATTGGATACTGCAGGATATGGTAGATTAAACGTTTATATCAACGTTGTAATGTCAGAAACTTGAGAAATGAGCAAAAATGACTTCGTTCAATTTTATTCTTGGATAAAATATACTTTACTTTATTCACTAGTATTTAGACTGTTTAATGCTTTCTAAAGTTATTTCTAGTCTCTAGGCTATTGACACACGAGGCACAAGTTGCGAAAATGGGGAACGGATAAGAATTAATAAGTAAAAATGCTAACAAAGAATAATGAACTGGATTAATCAGTGTAGTCGGGTACGAGCCATTAACCCTCGGACAACGGACGATTTTTATAGCTACATAATTGGCAATGCTTAGGACCGTTCACAGCTCTAATTAATAACACGGTCCAACAAATCTCAACTTTTTTTTGTCGTTTCGATTCTCACTATGCGATTCTTATAGAGTTTTTCGCGCTGATTCTGAATCTGCCCTTAATTTTTCTCCTAGACGCACAGTTTTTGAGAAATTTATTATAAAAGATATTGAATTGTTCTTTACAGCAAAAGATTCTGTAGACTTTCCCGAATCCAGTGATATCCAATAATAATACATTATGATTGAACATGTTTAAACAATCATTAAACACGGAAAGACCATTTCTGCACCATTTTTTGAAGATAATTTTCAGTTTATCTAAAAAAATAAGGGTGCGGCGGAAAATCAAACTATACCACGCAATAGAGCAGACTTTTATCTTGAGAAACCACCCTTTCAAGTTTCCAACGTCGACGTTCTTTTCGAACCAGAAAGCAAAATATCTTCGCCCGACATGAGTTGCCGCCAGCGGCGCTCACTACTAGAACGGGCGTTCGCCGCGCCGCGCCGTATCGTAAACATGATTAAACAATCATAATGTATTAATATTGGATGTCACTGGATTCGGGAAAGTCTACAGAATCTTTTGCTGTATAGAACAATTCGATATCTTTTATAATAACATCAGAATGTTTGTTTAAAGTTGAAAAAAAAAGTTGTCTTTTTTTCAAACTCAAATTTCTCAGAAACTGTGAATCAACGGAAAAACTCTATAAGAATCGCATAATGAGAATCGAAACGTTTTTTGGCTGTTGGACAACGTAATTTTTAAAAATTTACTTTCGATGATATCTCGTGTAGACACATTAGTCTTTCCGATATCCTGAATGAAATAGCTATTCAATTAGTTTAATTGCCACAAATTGAGTACTTAAATGACAATTTGGAAGTTCCCAATGGTCAAAAATGACTCCGACACAGCACTCGGAGGGTTAAGTCGTAGGTGGCCCGTTTTGTTCCACAATCCCGTGCACGAGCATGTAGACACTGGTCGTCTATTTTGAGGTCGCTTTGTATGTCTGCAGCGGAGAGCAAACTCTTCAGCCGCAGTGAACTCACAACAATTGTAGGGACTCGTGTCACATCCATCCTAGAAGTCGAAGCCCTTCTCGCGACGACTCCAAACATTTACTATTTACACTCGCCGCGTGCAAGAAGTTCATTCTGCCCGGTGACCAGTGTCGCCAGATCAAGAGTTGTCTCCCCACTCTACCTTCCCCTTCTACAACGCTATTCCCAACACGTCCGCCGCGGCCCGGTCACGTGACTAGTGATGGGATCTGAATCACTTCGAATCGCTTCGATTCAATGTTTACGACAAAAAATACGAATCACTTGCAAGATAATTCGAAGCTTAGAACTCTTGAAACTCTTGGACGTCTTGAAAGTCTTCATAGTCTTGAAAATCTTGAAAACCTTGAAACTTTGGGAAGTTTGTAAGAATTGAAACTCCTTGTTACACCTATCACAAAACAATGATTACGTCATGTCAATATTATAGAAAATATGACATTTATTAAGATTACCAAGACTTCAACACTTTCAAGATAATTCGAAGCTTAGAACTCTTGAAACTCTTGGACGTCTTGAAAGTCTTCATAGTCTTGAAAATCTTGAAAACCTTGAAACTTTGGGAAGTTTGTAAGAATTGAAACTCCTGAAATGTTACACCTATCACGAAACAATGATTACGTCATGTCAATATTATAGAAAGTATAACATTTATTAAGATTACCAAGACTTCAACACTTTCAAGAGTTTCAAGAATTTCTGATTTCGAATAAATATCGAATTGATTCGAAACTCTGTGGTGATTGATTTGTTCGAAAACTTTGCAAGACAGAGTATTGAATGCCCATCACTACACGTGACGCGCTTCTTCTCTGTCGTGCATGTATCCAGAGTATGTACTGGCAGAGAGAGAATAACTGTTTCCCCTCGATTCGGACTCCCTCCCCTCATCTGGCGACACTGCTGGTAACACCGTCGCGGTAGTTACCTACTTACAACGTAGGTAACGACGCCATAAATTTATAGTAATCGTTTACATCAAATAAATCCGCGGGGATCATAACCGAATTTTATTCGCCGTAAAGTCGTCGAGCTCCGCGAACCTCTGTATATTTTATTTCGCGCGTCGCGTCAAATTAAACGTCGCGACATGACAGCCGAACCGTCGAACAAGTTTCTCTATTCTCGTCGGCTATTGTTTGCGGGCGTTGATTCTAGTTGCTGGTTTTACGACATCTCAGCGCACAGCCACGATAAGGAGCAACGTAATATTTTGTTCGCGAATAAAGCTGTGCTCCGGACCCTCCCCTCGAGGAGGATTGATATCATAACCCTCTATTGGCTTCCCCACCCCTTCTGCAAGGCTTTTATATATTCAGGAATACGCTCGAATCCTCCTTCCACGTACTTCATACTTCATCTCCCCCCAGTTTAAACGGTTCAGACGATATAAACAGGATGGTTGCACGGTGAACGACGCGTCTGAGAGATTTATCTCGTCCGAAGAAAGTTCAAACTATCAGGTTGCAGCCATGGGAATTAACCCTGCCGTCGTAAAATGCAATTTTTACGGGTGGAAAACAGTGGACGATTTGTGTTAATAAAGAACTCCCAGCGAGAATTGACCTGCACACGGAAGTCTTTGCACGTCCACGACTTTACGGAGCTTCGCGGCTTAAGAATTTCTTGGAAATTAGAGCGACAGAACACGTAATTCTTTGATGTTTTAGTAGATTGTAAACCGAGAAATACGTGTACCGTGACTCACATTAGTATTTGGATACTCTTTAAAAGGGAATTAGCTTTTCAAAACTTCCTTGAAACCAAACGATTGCTAAACTTATTATACACATTCTGGACATTTCATCGAAATCGGTTGACGCTGCTGTTAGCCATTATTATTTAACACATTCTCGGAAGAAATACTCTATTTCACTTATTTTATAAAGAAAGAACAATTTTAGTAAACCGACACGGCTGCGCTTTACAATAACAATTCGCGTTTAGCAATTTAGCTGAAAAAGTTCTGCTTTTGTTGTGCTCTGACAGTTTTCTATTCATTTGGTAGATATTCTGTTTTTAACAATGTTTTTGGACCTGTTATACTAGAATACTCTTGTATATATTGAATATATTGAATATTGTATATATTGTATAATATTTAACCTCTGGCATTTTATTTTTTAGCAACCTTTCCCTTGTCGCAATTTTTATAAAATTATTTTTCTAATACTAACCTAATACAATACTAATGAATGTGTTCTGTAGTCGTGAAATTATTGCAAGTCCAATTATAAATTTTGCAATTCTCAAGAGTTCGGGAGCATACTGGACTTTAATTTTGTAGAACACTCTATGAGTGGTAATAACTAGTCTGCGGATTTGATGCATTTATGACAAAAATCCGTGGATGTAATTTAAAACAGTAAAACCATTAAGACAATTTAAGAACGCCCACATGTTATTCTCGATTTATTAAAATTGTTGAAAACAGAAAGAAAGTTTTATATGGCTTCTGTGTCTTGCAATTGATGAAGACAATTTTTATTTTGCGTAAAGATCCGCAGTCTACAAACACGATATTCGTCGAAACAGTTTCTATGTACACATACATACGTACATATACAATAGTTCTTTGCTAACGGACGAACAAAACACAGCGGAATTCGTGGATCCTCATAAAGGTCGAATAAAAGACCTGTCTTCGAGGAAACGTAGCTTATCGATGTTATTCCGGAGGCGATAGAAGCGATTCCGCTGCGTTTCACGCAGTGTGTTATTTATAACCATCGGCAAATCGCAGACCGAACAATCGATCGTTTCTATCTCGGGGTCGGGATAGCGAATTGTTCCGCAAACTGATCATATTTCTTTCCGGATTTTCTTGTGGTTCCCTAAACATATAGCTAACCACAGTTCCCACATTTCGATGAACTTAATCGAGAAAGAAACATTTCATTCGTAACACCATTAATTTTCTCCCACTGCAAACACGAATGACAGCTCTGCAATTTTTGACATAATTTACTTACCAGACAATTCGAACAATCCGTGCAGAGAGGAAGTGCGCGGAATAAATTCCCCGCAAATGCATTTGCACGCAATCGTGAATTAAAAAATTTGGAACCAGACTAATTTGACGTCCCGCAGTTCCAGTATTATGTATTAATACTCATCGCAAAAGCGGATATTTCCGTGAGCACGTTAACAGGCAATGGATTGCTGGCTATGTAGATTACGAACAAAAGAGTCACACAAGTGGTAGACGGGGTTTAAAATAAAATCCCAGTGTAATTATTCTAGCGAGATTTACTTTCATTCGTCGGTGTCTGTTTGCGATGTCGGTGGCCTCTTGCCGGAAAAATATCGTTGAACTTCGCCGGTTTATCTCTTGCACCTGGAGAACATTTTCACGTTTATCTCGTTGTCTTGCGAGCGAACGGACGGGGATGACCGCGCAGAGAAATGGAACGACCCGTAGAGAACACCGGATGTCAGGAATTTATTCCCCGCCTTATTCCAGCTAGTCACACGAACGTCCATGTACTCGATTCCTTTCCCGAGGATCCTCGAGGAACGTGGGAACCGCCGTGGAATTTTTCCGAATTTCGTTCGATCGAAATGAACGAACAATGCCAGAGGGCTGGAGATGGATAAAGACGATAGCGGAACGAGATTACACTTGTACGATGTTGCAGGTTCACGCTTCCTCAATCACGCTATCCCCTAACCGCCCCCTATTTTCTATGGAACAACCGCGACGAAATTGATTCTGCGACAGGGACTTCGATTCTCGAACAAGAAATCGCTCGTTCTGTAAAAAGACAATTCGATAGGATCGTTTTGCAATTTATTGCCAGCTGTTCTATTGAGAACTTACAGAGGCTTGATAGGTAGGGTTAGTGATCGGATCTGAATCACTTCGAATTGCTTCGATTCAATATTTACGACAAAAAATTCGACAAAAACTTGCAAGATAATTCGAAGCTTAGAACTCTTGAAACTCGTGGGCGTCTTGAAAGTCTTTATTGTCTTAAAAATCTTAAATTTATAAACATGAACGCACCTTTTGTTTTAAGTTCAGCTGAAATTAAACACAACTTTACTGCTTTCAATATTTAACCTTTGATCTTGGGAAGACTGGCAAGAGTCGATTAATATCGGAGGAGAAAGATCGTGTTTATTCGAAAACAAAGAGAAACGTCAATTTTTCTAGCTCAACAGAAGAACATATGAAATAATGTAATTCTTTAAAACATGTGAAATGTCTGAAGCCTCAATCATGAAATGGTTGGTGAGGAAATAAATCCCTCGTTCAACGAGTAGATACAATAGTATATATTACACAAATCTGATAAGTATATTTAACCCTTTGCACTCGGTTGTCCCCTCTGAGGCACCACTAAAAATTGCGGTACCATTATTCAAAATATTGTTTACATTATTAAATATATCGATATCTAATTAATTATTAGACATTTAGGTATTGTATGAGGTATTATACCAATTTCATATGCATAAAATTTCAAAAATCATAGGGAATGGAAATATTCTAGATCGGAAGAAATGTTTAATTTTCCAGTTAAAATAGTTCCGAGTGCAAAGGGTTAATTTTAGGACAAATACTCACAGAAATCTAACAACTACAATATTCTCGAACGTTATAAGCAGTGATGGGATCTGAACCACTTCGAATCGCTTCGATTCAATATTTACGACAAAAAATTCGAATCACTTGCAGGATAATTCGAAGCTTAGAACTCTTGCAACTCTTGGACATCTTGAAAGTCTTCATTGTCTTGAAAATCTTGAAAGCCTTAAAACTTTGGAAGGTTTGTAAGGATTGAAACTCTTGAAATGTTACACCTGTCACGAAACAATGATTACGTCATGTCAGCATTGGGATGAGTAACGTACCAATATTATAAAAAGTATAACATTCATTAAGATTATCGAGACTTGAAAAATTTTCAAGACATTCAAGAATTTCTGATTTCGAATAAATATCGAATTGATTCGAAACTCTGTTGTGATTGATTTGTTCGAAAACTTGCAGGACAGAGTATTGTATTATTTAGTTTATTAGAATTGCAGATGATCTTATCACTAGATATTTATACATGTACAATAGAGTGATCCCTAGCTATAAGAGTAAAAAATTTTGTTGGAGATTTTTTTGGTTTTATCACCCTAAGTATTATGGGATTTGATGAAAAAATGATGTGTGTCGAAATTTTTATGATGTCAAGTGATTTTCAAACAGAACTGTATTTTGTTATTTTGGAAATGTCGTTAAACGTTTCTGAATAAAAAATAATGCCTTAGATGAATAATGATTTACGTCTTATCACAAAACAAAAAAGATCTTTAAAGATTTACCATCAAGTATAGTGTAAAGCGCAGAATCTGGCAAAAAGGAATATTTATATATAAATAAATCCCCTGTACATATGAATTTCTGTGAGAGGTGATTTTGGAAAAATATTTTACATGTATTTTTTTCGGTCATCACCCCCGCGTTGGAAGGCTGAAAACAACCCAAATTGTTTATTATCACTGTTTTCGCAACTTTAACAATTGTTTTCGCCCTTTCGACATGGACCATGGCCGAAAAAAAAGTGGCAATGATTTTTACGAAAACTACCTCTCATGGAAATTTCATCAGAATCGATGTGTCCAAATTTGATGTATTTCCCTTTGCCAGATTCTGCAATGTATTTAATGGTAAATCAAATTCACAGATTTTGTAATAATTTATGTGTAAAATAACACATAAATCATTATTTATCTAAGGCATTATCTTTTATTCAAAAACGTTTAACGATATTTCCAAAATAACAAAATACAGTTCTGCGTGAAAATCATTTGAAATTATAGATATTTCTAAACTAACCAAATGCAGCACGAGATCCCGCCGTCCGATCGCAAATTTCGCGCACATAATTTTCTCATCAACTCTGACAATTTTCAGACCAAAAATATCTGAAAAAAATGTTTGACCCTTATGACCCAGCCTAGTGTGCAAAAGCGTGCACACTTCGCCAGCGAGCACAATTCCACAACACATTATCAGCATCGTGCTGATCAATAATTACCGAACAGTAGCATCAAAAGGAAACAGTGTGCCAACTCGGCCATCAAATCGGGATAACTGACAGGTTAAACGTTCTCATAGGCAGCCATATGACTAACAACACAAACTGTCCGCTCAATCGACAGAAAGCCGATGCCGCGCGGCGTTCTGCGATTGTTCGATCCCAAGAATTCGAGTACGTTGTTCAATTTAATCTCGCCCTGCGGCGTGCACCCAGAACTATTGCCGGCGCAACCGACGCGTCACAATGGGACCCTGAATGTTTGCCCCGGGGTACGAAACTCGGGGAACTTTACCACGAATTTACACGAGACGCTGACCCTTCGCCGACGCGACGAGACGAGACGCGACGAGACGAAACGGTTTCGCCGAGATTCTTATTCCACGAAGTCAATGTTCCAGCCGCGCGTCGCGCCGGGGTGACCGTTTCCATCGTTCTGATCCTGGCGGAAAGTTTCCCCGTGAAATGTAGTGACGACGGTGCATAGTCGGTGCAGAAACTTCCGTCGAAAAGCCGTAAGAAACTCGGACTGCGAGGACTCGAGTTTCTCCGGCGATCGTCGAATCGTTGAATTTAATTATCGGGCTACAACCGGTTCTCGCCTTCCACCGCTTAACATTCGCCCGTGGTTAAACTACGATTAGAGTTGGTACAAATCGTTGAATATGTTAGCCAACGTAGGCCGCAATTAAATCAGCAGACAACGGCAGCCGCGCCGCACCGCGCTGTCGCGGAACAATGACGAAATAAGTCCCCAGCCGGCGAAAGGGATTTGGCGTCGCGAAACTTTCCCAGGCTAGGTTTCGCGGGAACTCGTGTCACCGCTGCGCTCCGAGAAAGTTGAAATCGCAGCTCCGTGTTTATGTTTTCCTGACCTCCCGGGAACGTGAGACACACCGCTAGTGATGGGATCTGAAACCAGAGTTGGGCATTAATCGATTAAAATTTTAATCAAGATTGATTGATTAATGTGTACGATTAAAAAAGGTAATCATTGAAAAAACGACGATTGATGCAATCGATTGATGAAGTTAATCGTCAATCGTTGATTAAAAAAAGAAATCATCGAAATATCGGAGACTGATTTAATCAATTGTTGTAGTTAATCGCCACACGGTCTATCCATAAATTGTAATAAGTAGGCACATAGAGATCGTATTATAGACCAAATGATAATATACAGTCAGTCAGTCTCATAAGTATTCGTACGCCCTTTAAAACAGAACAACTTTTTTATAATTGTACCAAATGACCTGATGTTTTGTAAGCAATTACAAGCATTGGTTTACTAAATGATGTGCAGAAAAGATTTTCCAAAAATTACAATTTACAAGGTTGCATGCAAAAATAAAAAAGGGATTTTTTAAAACTTTTTTATTTGGGCACTTAATAAAATATTTAAATATATATGTTTTGTAGATCATATAGTAGCTACACACATGCTGAAAATTTCATCGAAATCGATTGATATACACACGAGCTACAAGCGGTTAAAAATGATGAAAATCGTAGTTTTTCACGACTTTTGAACAGTTTCTACTTAAAATCCACAGAATCGTACATCTTTCGATGCGTGTCGTTTTTTCCTGCGTCCACCGATTTCGATGAAATTTTTAGCATGCGTTTAACTAACATAGATCTACAAAACATATATTTTAAATTTTCATTAAGGGCCCAAATAAAAAAGTTTTAAAAAATGTCTTTTTTATTTTTGCATGCAACCTTGTAAATTGTAATTTCTGGAAAATCCTTTTTGCACATCATTTAGTAAACCAGTGCTTCTAATTATTTACAAACAATCGGATCGTTTGGTACAATTATAAAAAGGTTATTCTGGTTTAAAGGGCGTACGAATACTTATGAGACTGACTGTACCTAAACTCAGTTTATATTTTTTTCAGTATGCATACTGTTTTGATTCCGTATTTCATTTCGAAATTTCAGCAGTTAATCATTAATCAATTACCCGATTGACGATTACAATTGAAAAGAATGTAATCGTAAACCGCAATTAACGACTAAAGTAGGAGCTTAATTGTTAATTGCGATTAAAATGATTGAAGTAGAAAATTTGTCAATCGTTGATTAAATGTTTGCCCAACTCTTCCTGAAACACTTCGAATCGCTTCGATCCAATGTTTATGACGAAAAATTCGATTCACTTCCAACATAATTCGAAGCTTGGAACTCTTGAAGATCTTAAAAGTCTTGAAACCCAAATCTAATCCAGACCTAATCCATGCATTTACACGTCAAGTTTTTTGCAATTATCTCGTAAACTAAAGCCGACCGTCGAAAACTTTAAAGGGAAATGTTGTTCAGAATGGTGACCTTGACAACAAATTTCAAGGTCATTCAAGTCGGAGAGGAGGTATCACCATCGACAAATTCGAAAGTCTTGAAAATCTTGAAAATTTGGAGTCTTGATCAAAATTTCCGAGAGTTTTAAGAATTTCTGACTTCGAATAAATATCGAATTGAATCGAAATCCTGCAGTGCTACCACCCTGTTTCAGTTATTATTGTCGAACGAGTGCTGGATTCTTTCGTTTTCGCGGTTAACCATGTGAGCTTTTAGTAGGTGCGTGCGAAAGTTTTCACTTTTTAGACATTCAGACATTCATTGCTTTCGACACTTTATTTTTTATTGCGTTACATACACCTAGAAGGAATAAAATTGCGGAGAATTACAATTTTTATTTAGGATGAAAACTAATATTTTTTTAATTGTTGTGTACATTCGAAAATATGAACTTTTAACCATAAATTCGAGACAGGAAAGATTTGCCGGCCTGTAATTTTTATCTGAAACCAAAATTTTTTGAAGTAGACATAAAGATTAATTTTTTTCTAGTAAAATACAGAAACATAATACCACTAGTTGTATCAAATTTTCTCTTTCCACAACAATCGTCTCACTAAATCAATTATTTTTGTGAAATGTTCCGTTTGATAATGTAATAGAAAGTACGTCATTTAAAGTCATTTAAAGTCATTTAAAATTGGATGAGATAAGATCGAGAATGTCAAAGCATTGTCATATGATTAACTTTGAAAGGGTTGCCGTAAGCATACGCGGTAGCCATCTATCGAGACCGTATAGCAAAGCATGAACGGATGAAAATGATAGTCCATAATAGAGACTACGATTACACTTTAAGTTCAATCTCTACCGGTAGCGAGCTACGCGCCACGGAATAGGTTCCTGAATCACATTCCCGATCTATCAGTGGAACCATAAGGCGTTCAAAACGTTCTGTAAGATGCGATCCGGGCTGATCTCATTTTTATTCTAACCACGGAACCTTGGACCGTGAAACTTTCTTCCACTGGCGCTTTTAATAAACGTAATAGAGTGTAAAGCTTAGAGATAAGGCGTGCCCCTGGTCGTGTGGTACCTTCTCGACCCGACGGCGTCATCTATATCTATGCTCCATTCCACCCCCTTGATCTGCTGTCCTGAAAATTCACCTTAAAGACCATGGTTACGCGCAATTTCAGCAGAAACGAGAATCTTTGGCGTCATCGCGCAAACTTGTGTTCGGTAGAAGAAACCAAGCTTCTGATATAAATTGCTCCGCGAGTATGACGTTTATCGAACAATTTCTTGTTAATTAATTTTCTAGACGCTTTGGATGTATGTAAATATATAGATAAAGATTTATAGATTTCACGTTATTTCAAAGAATAGAGTGCACAACATTTTTAATTCGACTTTATAAAGAGAGATGTGTATTTTATTTTTACCATAAGAGATCATTTAGTTAAGGAAATCAATTTTTCCTTTGATCTGGATTTTATATTAATGATGAGACAGCGGACCTTTTTATGCAAAATCAAAATTTTCTACCTAATTTGCAACCAATTGGAATGAAATAGAATGAATGAAATAATTATTTTCTTTCTTAATATGTTTAATAGGTCGGAAATAATATAACGGTGTTTTTAAATTCTTTTAATGTTTTCACTGTGTGGAATTACACCTAATTATAATAAGTATTGATCCGTTGAACGGAGAAAATATTTTCACAGCTAAGACAAAATACAACGATAAGAATCTCTATGCATAAGTAAAATATTAATGCAAAAATATTTGTTTCTTTACGAAGCATGAAATAAGAAAACGTAACATTGATTCGAGGATGCGTTCCATCATCCCCAGACGTTGAAGAAATTTTCCAATAACCCCTATCCTCATCTTCTTCGCTCGTAGTAATAAAAGCGCTCCAATATTTTATGTTGTTCTTTGATAATTTCGTCTTATTTCTTTTTAATAATTTTACATAAATTATTTCAGCGGTCAGGAATATAATTTTTATTGAATGCGTTCATGTCAATTAGTTTTGTTAAAGCCCTCAAAATATATGAATATCGATAACCTTTCATATTAACATATTGAAGAAAATATTAAAGATTGTTTTTCACAAATAATGAAATAGCGTTTCAATGATTTTCATATACAGGATGGGGCAATAAATATGTCCACTTTGAATATTGCCGTTATTTGTAATAATATGAAAAAATGTTGTATACAAAACTTATACGGTATAGGAGGGGGGGCATATTGTGACATTTTCTACGTGGCTAAAGGCATAGAGGAGATTTCAAGGTCACCTTGACTTTTTCAAATGTTCTACTTTTTACACCATAGATCGATAGAGTATCAAATTCTGAGTATAAAAGTGTTGACCTTCATATCCTAAACCTAATAGTTAACGAGATATTATCCAAAGAAGAAAGAAAATTATTTCGATAATATCTCGTTAACTATTACATTTAGGACATATGGAGGTCAATACATTTTTATTCAGAATTCGATAGTCTATCGATTCATGACATAGAAAGTAGGTCTTTCGATTTAAAAAAATCAAGGTGACCTTGAAATCTCCTCTATACCTACACCCACGCAGAAAATGTTTATGTCACAATATGCCCCCCTCTATACCGTGTAAGTTTTGTGTAT
Organism: Lasioglossum marginatum; assembly: GCA_028455795.1. Taxonomy (NCBI): domain Eukaryota; kingdom Metazoa; phylum Arthropoda; class Insecta; order Hymenoptera; family Halictidae; genus Lasioglossum; species Lasioglossum marginatum. The sequence goes on along the minus strand of CM052259.1, from coordinate 4,479,152 downwards.
AACATTTTTCCATATTATTGCAAATAACGGCAATATTCAAAGTGGACTTTGTTATTGCTCCACCCTGTATATATATACAGGGTGAACCACGAATCGTAACCAGCAGAGATTACTCTGTTATTAGCAGTCCGATCGAACAGTCCGTTCTTATCAGATATAGCATGGTTTCAAGAGAGCTTTCACGTGCTTATAGCAAATTTTTTGTAAAAGAAAATAAAGAAAGCAATCTTTTGCAATTTATTTTGCAATTTTTTTATGTTATGATACTTACCGAATTCGCCTTGAAATCCCCCAACAAATAGGCATGAAAAAATTATAGGTGTATTGGCAAAAAATTGAAGATGACCTTGAAAAATCATGAAAAAAAAGAGCTGACGAAAAATTTGCTATAATCACATGAATGCTGTCTTGAAACCATGCTATACCTGATAAAAATATTTTCAATCGGACTGCTAATAACAGAGTGATCTCTACTGGTCACGATTCGTGGTTCACCCTGTATTTCGAAGCCAACAAACTTCTTAATTTCTACAGGGCTTTTTATTTTCTTTCAATTTTCTGGAAATTTTTACCAAATAGTTCCAAGCAATGAATACTTAAAAATTTAGACTTCGCTCGTGCAACGAGATCAAAGTAGGAAACAAACTAAAGTAGAACCGACGAAACCAGGTCGTTATTTGCTTAAAATATGTCTTATTCTTCTCGAAGAAGAGAAAACGGGAAATCAATATTCAACCGACCGTCGTCGGCGGCAGCGGTTAACTCAAACAGGATGTAGGAGCGGGTGGCTCCAGCAAACGTTAAATAAAGTATTCGGCGAAGTTAGTTACGCGAAACAAGCGGACGCGATGCAAATCCATTTTCACGCTTATCGAAAGCTTCGTTAATTTCCAAGCGACCGACGATGGTCGCCCGACAAATTTGATTAAATTTTCACTTCGTATCTCCGTCTCTTCATCGTCTGTTCGGACTTTTCTCATCCGTTTTGTCGCTTTTATTTCGGGACGGTCCCCATCTTGTTTAAACTTTTCTCCACGTACGAGCTGCGCGCCCGGTTGAAATCAGCACGTGACACGGAAATGATACGCAGCCGAAACAACCTCGAATTAAACGTGACACGGGGGAGGGGGGAGGACGGCAACATCCGTTTTTCTCTTCCACGCCGGAAAAATAATATCCGGCCCGAGTCCTGTGTTGGTCTTCTTCCACCGTCTGCCATAAATTGCGTGTTGCGCCTCGCGGCGCGATAGCACGCCATCGCGGCAGGAACCAATTCAATTCGCCCGCTAATCCTGATTATACTTTAACATTGCCCTGCCACCGGCGTAACCAGATTTACGTTTCATTTCGTTTCAATCCGCGGAACCCGATAACGTACTTCGCCGAAACAGATTAAGTGATTGGTCGGATTAGTTCTAACGTGCCAGTTATTTTCAACCCGTAAACGGTTTACTGACATACAAACTATCAGAATATACGGCAGCTGCTCAAATTACTAGAGCACTTCAAATAATTATATCATTTCACATTCAATCAATTAAGGGGATCATTCGGTTTCAAACTTTCAAAGAATCCATTTTTTCGAATTGTGGAAAAGGGTGGAGTCAATCTTTGCTTGGCAGCTTTATGATTAGATTGTGGATTTTTATGCAAAATAAAAGTTGTCCAAGTCAACACTTAAACAGACTTGAAACTATACGAAATTTTCATGTTCTGGTATTTTTTTGGAAGATTTAATTACCTCTATTTTCATGTTCAGAGACGAACATTGATAAATTTCTAAACCTTCGAAATACAGTAAATCCTCTATAGTCGCAAGAGCTTCGGGGAGGTTCGTTTGCACAGTTCATTGACAGACACAATCTTTTTGAGCTTCAAAGACCGAGCCGAACGTAGAAAAGGACAGCGCGTGTGAAGAGAGACCGCGCGCGGCCGACTCTCCGCGTCTCTTTCTTTTCTATACGCTGTCCTTCCTTGCGCCCGAAACTTTCATCGTCAATTAAACCACTAAATACAGTTGAAATTATATCGTGTTTGGTATCATTTTAATCAGAAAAATGCCACATATATATTGGTCAAAGTTTCATAAGAGAATAAGTAATAATAAAAAAGTTTCTATATTGGTATTACATTGCGAGGACGCGCAGGCCTTTGAACTATGCCCGCGATTGCGACTCTCCGCGTCTCTTTCTTTCCCATACGCTGTCCTTCCTTGCACCCGAAACTTTCATCGTCAATTAAACCACTAAATACATACAGTTGAAATTATATCGTGTTTGATATCATTTTAATCAGAAAAATGCCACAAATATATTGGTCAAAGTTCCATAAGAGAATAAGTAATAATAAAAAAGTTTCTATATTGGTATTACATTGCGAGGACGCGCGGGCCTTTGAACTGTGCCCGCGACTGCGACTCTGCGCGTCTCTTTCTTTCCCATACGCTGTCCTTCCTTGCGCCCGAAACTTTCATCGTCAATTAAACCATTAAATACAGTTGAAATTATATCGTGTTTGGTATCATTTTAATAGGAAAACGCCACAAATAAGTTGGTGAAAGTCCCATTAAAAAACTAATGAAAAATAAAGAAGTTTTTGTAATTGGATTAGTAGTTCACACCGATATACGCATTTTTAATTTAAATACTTTTTTGGGCCACGTTAAATCAGACACCCTATACAATTTTTCCAATGATGTCTACACTGTACGCAAAGAAGTTTCAATACTGGGAGCCCGTAACGAAAAAGTTTAATTCAGTCCACTCGGCTATCGAGTTTTTCCATCGGTATTCCGCTCCACTGCGGGAATATCTTCCAATGAGTGTCAATAGTCCCCGCTAACAAAATCAACGTCGCGAATAAGCTTCCGCGACCGAATTTTCAATTCGCTGGAATAATTAATTTATCGCTAAACCGATTTAATCGTATTTGCAGAGGGAATACCGTGTGTTTTGCGACTACTTGAATTTCTCCTGGATAACCGGATGCTCCGAAAAATTTGCGTGTGATCAGTCAATGCACGGTGGAAAGCATATTTTATTCGATTAATATTTAACAAAATCTTTTGCTCGCTAAATCGATAATTCTTTAATAATTTGAAATCCAAAACCATATATTTGAAAATATATTATAATATATTGTCGTAATGTACTGATGAAGAGAATTATAAAACGCGTTACCTTTTTCCCCTTCGTTACAGAAAACAATTGTGCCTCGAAACGAGTTGTAAATAATTAAATCTTATCACAGCAAGTACGCCTTCGTTCCGAATATCTCGCATAAAGATATTTTTTAATTTTGTGTGCAAAATTTCCTTTTTATGCGAAATGATGTTCCTTTGGAATGAGAACACCGGGACAAATTGTAATCTAGTATAGGAAAAGGTCACCATGCATGCGATGTGGACGGGTAGAAGTAACAATTGAAAATATGCTTCAATTCGTTGCTACTTCTACTTTCTGAAAATTCAGATATTCGTCAAGTATAATATTTTGCGAAACGACAGTTTCAAATAACAGGGAAGTGAAGCAGGATGAAGGGGATGCTCGCTGAAGGGTCATTTGCAATCGACTACAAGTTTCCTCGCGGGAGGATTCCTGTTCGTTCCCATTCTACTTCATTCCCATGACAACAGCTGCACCAGCAACAAGATAACGAGGAGAGGATTAAGAGTTAAACTAGTCATAACCACGTATCGGCGCTTAGAAGCTCTTAAAACTCGCGAGCAAGTTTCCACCGGCATCCAAACCTGGACAATGAAATAATGATCGAGCCGCCTCGAGGTAAAATTCAGCAACGTCACGAACCGTCTACAGGCTACGAAGATGTCTGGCGGAAAACTTAGCCGTTTCATTCGGCTAACAAGAAACTTCCACAGTCTCCATTCAAAACTTACCCTCGTAAATCATTAAATTTGATTAATCTCTGCCAAATTTATTTCATTTTATGCGATTTAAATAAGAAGATAGCTTCCAACTGAAAATTACGTCATTCATTTCGGACATGACGGACTTCAGCATTTAACCCTTCAGTGGGAACTTGCGTCCATTTAGACAATGAGATGCGAGATGTGTAGAAAATATATTTTCTTAAAGTGGACGTGCCAATACAGGTTGCTCCACTAGCTTTAATCACCTTGACGATTCTGCTTCCTCAAGTTCCAGAATTTTATGATAAAGGTCGGCAGTATAGTTATAACTAGACTGCGGATTTTACGCATTTATAACAAAAATGAGCAAGAGTAACTTAAAACAGCAAAAATATTAGTAAAATTTAAACGTAACAGGGAAGAAAATTTTCTATTTCCCTTCGGTTCCCCCGAATTCAGGTAAAACATTTTTATTTTCCATCAAATTCGCAGTCTAGTTATAACCAAACACATTTTTTGAATTGATTGTCAAACTGGATTCCATTTTACATAATTGTGTGTTAAAGTAGTAGTTTCTTTAACGATATACAATGCGGTGTGGCGAACCAATTTTTTAGTTCAAGACACATTGGTCATATCGTGAAGCAAAGTCGACTGTCGCTTCCAATAGTAGATAAACATAAGTTCCCGAGGAAGCTTTTTGCCGGCGAGTTAGCGTTTGCCGGCGGAAGAGTGATCCACCTACTTCCTTATTCTATGCTAAGTTACGGTCGACTTCGGCGGAAGCTATTATTAAGGATAACCAATTCCTCCAGACCCCGTTCTATTGAAACTGGTGAAAATGAATCGAAAATGGGAAGCTGATAAAGCAGCGAACCATGTCACATGGCGATTCAGGGAGGATCTAGTCATAGGATTATCACCACTGAGACACACACTTTTCCATGAGCTCGTGCTCGAATATACTTCACAAGCCCCCAAAAAGTTCCTCTATGAAATATGAGTTTAATATCTTAACCCTCCTCAAAAATGGTTGCATAAAAGATCCTCCAGAGGTTTTCACCCATTTTCGTTTTACACTCCAATTTGTCCAATATTACGTCCATAATCCTATATTTTAAACGAATACAAATTGCAAGAAAATTTTCCATCTGAATTGCAACAAACAGCCATTAAATAAAAATCGTCACCCCTTCATGTCAATTAGAATATACAGTAACTCCCACTAATATTCCGACATTCTTAAAAAAACGATAACTTTTTTAATATTGTACTATACGATTTGAACTTTTTTGGGAAGCTAGAGCAATTAGTTTGCTACAGGATGTGAAAAGAAATTTTTTCAAGAAATGCAATTGTTCGGAACTGTAGAAAAAATACTAAAAGTTGTATTTTAAAACGTTTTTATGTGGGCCTATATTGAAAATACAAAAAATAGGTTTTGTAGATCTGTGTCAATTAAACATATTCTGAAAATTTCGTCAAAATCGGAGTTACAAACGTTTAAAGATGGTAAAAATTGCACACTTTCACGATTTTCGGCCTATAACTGCAGTAAATCTAAGGATTCTTACATCTTTCAATGTCTGTCGTTTCTTTCCGTATCAACCGATTTCGATGAAACTTTCACAGTGCATATAATTGCCACAGATTTACATAACGTATTTTTAAAATTCTCATTATAGGCCCACATAAAAAATGTTGTAAAATGCAACTTTTAGTATTTTCTCTGCAATTCCGACGACTTTCAATTTTTTTTTCAAAAATTTTAGTCACGTTGTGCAGCAAACCAATTATTCTAATTTCCCAAAAAATTTCAAATCGTATGGTCCCATATTAAAAATGTTGTCGTCTTTTTAAAAGTGTCCGAATATTAGTGAGAGTCACTGTAATAGTATTTTAAAATGCTTCTAACGCGTTTTAATCATTTAATCTGCAATATTGTTATGAATATTTACCTTTACAGTAAGCTGAAGCTGAAAAGGAGCCCACAAACCCAATATCCCAGCAGTAAATTACATTACAGAAGAGACCGCAATCTAATAATTACAGTATACCAAATGCGACGAACATGCATCCCTATATTATGTAGAGAACATTCCAATCATACATTTCTGCAATGGAGTACACTCATGTTTATAGTGCGAACGTATTGTTTCTGTTTACAGCGGCGCATCAAGTAGAGTAAACCTATTAGTGTCAGTTATTCCAACAACAGTGCACATACGTTCGCATTTAAATCGAAATCATATATCCGACCGATTTCAAGAGTTGTTGTGACGCAAACCCCGAATCAATGAAAGTATAAGACGCAGTATGGTTAAGTTAATACACGAAAAATATCGAGAAATATTCACATAGATGTTGTAAATAAATAATATGTTCAGATTGTAAGATTCAATGAATAGCAATCAATAGTCAGGGGATATTCTAGCACATTACATTTTATTGGGATTTATTAATTATACATTGGTTTACACTAAAAGATTCGTTATTCAAAGACGCACAAATTGGGTTTCGAAATTTCCGTCTAGGCCTAATAATTTTGGAGATATTCAATAAAATAGATTTTTCAATCCCAACATCGAGGGCTATTTTCACCCCCTTAACATAATTGTCAGCAGCTAAAAAGAAACGTGTCAAATATTTTTTTGAGTTCTATGTCGTGCAAAAATTCCATTAAACTCCCTTGTTAGTTTTAACCTATGACATGAAAATTTTTTAATTAATTCCAGGAGTTTCATAGAAACGGCCCATATTGTGCGGCGCCCTGTTTCTTCAGGGAAGAGGTGCAACCTTGATTGTCAGAATATAAATTTCAATATCAGTAAGCCGCAAGTGTAATCCCCGTCGCGCCATCGCGTCGCGCCGCGTCGGAGACAACGATACACGCGAAAGCAAGTTCGTGAGAGCGTGTCGCATTAATCGCGCGCCCGGTATAGAAGCCGACGGTGAATTAATTTAACGTAGCGCGTACGATTCTACATTAGTTACACGCAGTTACATGCGATATCTGTTGGCACGGTACTGATTACGTAATACGAATGCAATGCTGCCGTTGCGCTGGTGCGCCGTCGCATCTAATGTATCCGCGGTGCCCAGTTATTGCCATCCATGGGATTATTGCTGTAATTGCGTTTGTTGCGATTCCCTGATAGAATCGTACAACGCGAAGTTTAATATTCCGTGATCGTTTTGCACCGTGCCAGCTGGGGAATAAAAATTATTCCAAGTGTTTCTCCGTCCCCTTTCTTTCTCTCCCTTGGAAAACACGTTTCATCGCCTCGTTGATCGAATTAACCATTTGCATCACGAATATTTTTTTCAATCCCGTTCCCAATTACACCCTATCGTTTTAAGCGTATTTCATACTGCAGTTCCTCGATCGGTACTAATTTCATACAACCTTTTTAGTAATTTTATTAGAAATAGCTGAATAAGAGAAATAGAACAAAAATTATTAATGCGAATATTAAATTAAATATTAATGCAATTAAAAAATTGAATATAAGATAAATTATCCTAATAGTTTTTAAAAAATCGTTACGTAGCTTCTTTAGGTTAAATTTTATTTGAAACGAAAATTCTAATTTTTATTTTGAATTACTACAAAATTATTTTGAAATATGACAACTGGTCCTATCAGAGGCAAAATGGAATTATTCCCATCTGTCAAAGACATAAATAACTTCATCCCTTGCCAGCCTCTACGATACATATGTATCGTACGGGAGCTCAATTTTGACATTCTAAACATCTAATGCACCTTTCTGTGGATTCAGAAGACAAACGACCACAGAAAATACATTCAACATTGTCAGCATTTTCTTTTCATGGATCCTAGCTCCCTTTTCTCACGGAAGACAATTTTCTTGAGTCTTATCTTGCTCTGCTCGAAACCCAGTCTCTTTGTGCAAGAAGTTTTTCCGCCCCAGTTAGCGAATTGCTTCGTAGTGCCTCGAATGTAATATCGAGATTAAGTGGTAATCATTTTATTTGCTTGCTAATAAGGATTCCTAGCCTAACGTTAAAATACAACGTTTTCTTCAAATTTTCATGTCCTCTGTGTGCTGATCTTCGTAATAAAACAAAAATAAAATTGTGTAGACATTTTTAGTACGAAAATGTTGAACATACACATTGTGCTAACGGACAGAAGAAATCTTTAAATGAAAACGTTTCATGCATGATGAGCTTTGTATTTTTTAAAAATATGCGACAGAGAATTATTGTCCGTAACGAATTGTTGTAGCCGTTCTTGATGACGATATTTCACCGCGATGAATTAATACGATCGGGAACAGATATTACTGAAAAATCAAGTGGCTCGTTAGCGAATTACAGTAAGTGCTCTACATTGTTCGCGAGGCTATTGTGTTACGCTCACTTGAAACATCGAAATCCCCAGCGCCGCCGCGCCACGCCGCGCCATTGCGAACAGTATTATGGCGATGACGGTCCTCACGAAATTATTCTGACGATCTAGCTTGAATATGGCCGGCGAAGCGATGCCGTGACAATGTGATTTTTATTGTAGTTCCGTACTAAACGACTGAACTAAAAAGATTGCGCCACTGTCACTGAAAAGCTTGCTGAAACCAATGTTATGTAAATTCTGCCGTTTTTCTGTCGATCTCGAAGCCTTTCTCCCTCGCAGTCGATTCGCATATATAAAATCTATAAAAGAAATAATGTTCTTTTCAATGTCAACATACATTTTTATGTTAGGATTTGGCCTAAAACAACTTAATTGCTATAACGAGCTTTATTATTAATCGCAGGTAGTCGGTAGGGGCCCCTCAAACGTCTGCTTCCATGGTAACGGCAGACGCTGGTGGAGGGCAGTGGGCGCTATGATGGGAACGGTCTTATTTCAATTGAGACCAAGACTTGGAACGGGCCCGAAAATAACTACAGTATTTTATCGATATAAGTCCCCAACACGGGTCTGCGCAGGGACACTTATACGCCAGGGATACTATTTTCTGACTTTTGCCGAACGTAGAGAAGGACAGCTGAGCTCGAAAGGCCTCGGTCGCCGAGAAGTGTAAACATAACTAATCGGAATTTCAAACTCCTTTATTTTTCATTATTTTTTTATAGGACTTTGATCAACATATTTGTGGTATTTTTCTAATAAAAATCATACTAAATATGATATAATTCCGATAATATTTACTTGTGTAATGGACAATTAAAGTTTCGGGCGCAAGGAAGGACAGTGTATGGGAAAGAAAGAGACGCGGAGAGTCGCAGTCGTCGGCACAGTTCAAAGGCTCGCCAGCGACTGTGACTCTCCGCGTCTCTTTCGTTGCCATACGCTGTCCTTCCTTGCGCCCGAAACTTTAATTGTCCATTACACAAGTAAATATCATCGGAATTATAACATATTTGGTATGATTTTTATTGGAAAAATGCCATGAATATGTTGATCAATGTCCCATAAAATAAAATAATGGGAAATAAAGAAGTTTGAAATTTCGATTAGTGTGGTCTCACCGATATACCCGAGCCGCATGATGTCATACTTCTCGGCGACCGAGGCCCCTCGAGCTTCACGACCCCTCAAGGAGGTACACTGCGCAGTAGTGGGGATAGCTTCAGGACACTTAGAGGCCAGACATTTGGGACATTTATGGATAAAATATTGTATTTAAAACTGTTTACGAAGGACCGATACTCTGAATAACTGTTATGTAGGACCGAAATTTTTTTAATCGATTTCGATTACAGTCCTTCATATATCGGATATCGGCCCTCATATCGGTTCTAGGACCGTTATTTTTTCCTCATGTCGGTTCTAATTTGAGACAAAAATGCCCATCCCTGATCTACTACATATGTGCATTGTGCATGTGATTACACACAGGTGCGAGACTCGATCGCGTGTCTTCACATTTTAAGAATCATTGAAAGAAGAAAAAACAACTCGTAAGCACAAAAATCCTGAATGCTGGGTCTGTTAGAAGACCAGAGGCGAAATATATTTCCGCAATCGAATTACGCTTGATTCGACAACTCGCAAAGCGTTCACTTTATTATCCGACGATATAAAATTTGAACATACGAAAATACGACAGCCAGCACGTGTGGAATTACACATTAATTTTTGGTCGTGAATGGATGGGGCGGCGATAGAAGGGGTACGGAATAGGAAACGAAACAATGGTCGTGGAGGTGGGCCGATTTAATCCGCTTTTTGTCCGATCGGAATTAAATGAAGAGGTGCATTGTTCGAAGGTGGACGCAATCGACAGGTTCGAGTGGGAAATTTTTAATTCACTCCGCCGGATTTACGGACTAGTAATTCCCGGACAATTTATACCGGCTTGAGTGCTCGCAACACACCGGCCATCGTATACCATTTTTTCTTCTCACTTTCGCCCGTTCTTTCTCGCTCGATTTTTATTTCTCTGTTCTTTCTTTTCGTGCGCTTCTTGTTCCACGCTCAGCTATGCGGTGAGATTGTACGAAATGGAGCTAGAGAAATCGGATTTTCTGGCGATCGGGCCGCTCGGGCAGAAAATGACGTAGAAAACTGTGTCGGCGATCTAGGCCGACCTGTTACGCCGAAACTGAAAGCTTTATCTGCGCCACACTCCTCTCCACCGGAGAGTGGAATAAACTTAATCAGAATTCCGACTGGATATTGAAGCTTGTCGGCGAAATGCTCCCTGTGACGATACATCCGCGCTACAGATTATATTATCACGTGACTGCCGCGTCACACACGAGGGTCAGTCGAATATACCTGCAACAGACTTTTTCTCCAATTTTCTATTTCATTGGAATTTTTTAACACTAAACCTACCGAGCCTTGAAAGTAACTGGTACATGTTCCCTTATAGAAATGACAAGATTGATTTTATTTAGACTTTGTGCAGCTCCTATTGTAATATGTGCTCCACTAAAGATATCTATACAATCATTTCTTATGAAATTATTTTTATTATATCAAAAATCGTAAAATAAAAAATCTGGAACCGGTTATTTTGGCATTTTTGAAAATAAAAAATGTTTGCGTTGTTTGCAAGACACAGATGCCAAATACAAAATTTTTTCATCAATTAATTATCTTATTAAACTGAAACTGTAACAAAACAACCGTTGGTACCTTCGTTCACGCTACAACCTGGCTCGCTGTTTCTTCGTTCTATCCTTATAAGCGCTTCCGCATTGTAGGCGGTTACTTCCCAAAACCAATCGCAAATCTGGCTACAGTTAATGTATGCCCTCCAAAAGGCAACAAGGTGAGGGAAACTGACCGGTTTATGGCGTTACCCACGCCTTGAGCCCTCGTTGCCTACCTAAGGACCTGTACGGTCCGCACTTGATTTGCAGATGATTTACGGCACGTCAACGGCTATTGAGACCTTTAGCTAAAATACGAAGTCTCTAATAAATTACCATAAACAGATAATTCCGCTAAATCTCAAAAATAGCTTGAAGTCACGTCCGCACCGTAACCATAAACTGCGCCCCTGACCAGCACACGGTACCCAACTGCGACCCGCATGCTCCACAGTCACTCTCGAGTCTCTTATAAAACTAATACACATGTCCTTAAATTTTTTTAATATGACCACTGCTTTAAATTGTACGTAGCCATTTTGATCATAAATGCATAAAATCCGCAGTCGGCACTCTTATCTATCAAAAACGCTGAAAATCGCTCAAGTTTCAACAGTCCTAACTTTTGAACCAGTGATCTCCTAGAATTGAAACTTGGATTTTTGGCATTTTCTCGCCAAAATCTACAGAATTACATAAGAAAAAGGCAAAAATCTCTGGTTATCGAAGGTAAAGTTTAACCTTCCTTTATATCGAATCTTCGCCGAGGAACTTATTAGCGGTTCGACCATGCTGTCTCTGAGATGGATTTTCAATGAACACGAGCCACGTGTCAAAGACCGATCGTGCATACTTATCGAAGTCTCTTCGAAGTCAAACAAAAAGGGATGTGGCAGCTGCATGGCTTCAGAACAGGCAGACTGAACGGTTTAATAATTTGTATGTTTACACGGAGGAAAGTGAGACGCGGCGGGAGAAAGGGCGCAGTCTCAATTATGAAGCGGGCGGCGCCCTCCGCGGCTTCCTGACAGTTAATTATTCAGAAATTGGCGACGAGCCACGCCACACGTCTCTCCACGGCGCGGCGTGGCGCATCAAGTAGTCGCGTGTCTCGGCGAACTGAAATGGCCGAAGTTTGTCGGCGGAATGCCGAAAAAGGAATTTTCCACGAAAATTCGCCGAATGAAATCGAAGCGGTGCACGAACTTTCCCTATTAATTACTTAACCCTGCCGCTCACAGCAATTAATTAAAATCCCCGGGGCAAAAGTTCGGGAACACCTGTTACGTGTTTAGAATTATTTCTTCGTGTCTCCGGCTCGACTAATGAAATTCTTCGGATGACTGATCGCTGAATGGTTCGACGTCGGCTAATAACCATAGAGGAAACTTGCCGAATCCTTATTGGCCACCGAAATCGCTGTGCGTTAATTCTTCGTTATTTATTTTATGCAACATCTGATGATTAATTAATTATTCATTTCTATGCATTTATGATGCAATCGGGTCGATCTAATTTCAAACAATCGAAAGGTTGAAAGAATTTAATAACACCATTACATTAATTACAACGCAATGAAACAATTAAACAGATGATCAACTTTCTATTTCGTCCCTGTATCGTGCAATATTTTTAATAAAGATTTGCAATTTACTAATAATTGACATAGATTATTAATTAGTTCCTTACTGTGGGCTTGCTTTTATTATATTATAATTTAAAGTGTAATAATATTAACGTGTTTCGACGAGAGAATTCCAATACTGCCGATTAAATGCGTGCGAACGTACATGCGCGTAATCAGATTTTCAGAAAACCTGCTGTAATGTCAGTCTGAATTATATTCGGTTTATCCGTAAATATCGACGGTAGGAATATATACGCGGTTGCCATTATTTCGACACCGCTGATGCGCTCCAGCGCGTTGTTTCAAGCTTTTAATGAAACTTCTGACGAATTCTGTATCATTAAAACATAATGGAAAATTAATGAAACATTTTCAAAGTAGGTAATTTAAGACTTCATTGAATTTTTGCCTATAATCATGTAAAACACGATACCGTTTGTCGGTATCATATAATAATGTCGGCATTGGAAAGCTGAACCATTGTTTACGAATGAATTTATCATTAACATACTGGCAGGTAATCAAGATCTCTAGATATATCGTATTCCATTCACTCATAATATCGCGAAAATACACTCTTTCAAAGAAAGTGACGGTATTGCAATAGAAACGGACATTCTTCTTATATTATATAGGGTGCTTGCGAAATTGTAGTACTACCGGGCAGAGGGTGATTCTACATGCAAAAATAAGTCGAAAAAAAGGAATAACATTTTTTCGTTCGGCAGCTCGTTTTCGAGAAAATCGAGTTTGAAAATGCAGTTTGAATACACGTACTATTACTGCTATTGCATAGGAATCGTCTGACGCGTCTGACCATGATCAACCAATTCTACTTTATGCATACAGGGTGTTTCACGCAATTGTTTCAGGCCATAACTCCGTTATTAATGCATTTACGAAAAAATGTCAAAGGAGAAAGATAAATGGTTCGAGGAACGCTACATTCATAGGCCCTTGGATTTTTTTTAGGTGCAACTGTGCATGTGCAATAAACAATTGCATCATTTCTTCAAATAGAAATGCATATTTTTTGTTGCACTAATCGATTCTTCTGTTTGTTATACGTAAGTATAAAGTAATAAGTACAGTATAAGTAATAAGTACAGTAAAGTATAAAGTACTCCGTATCATAGTTCACCCTTTTAACGAAGACCGAGCTCTAGCCCGATTTAATTGGAAATGAAGAAAAACGGGAATGTGGTCCTACGTGATCTCAGATTATGAACAGACCACCCTATTCATTTCAGGGATATACAGGGTGCGGCCGAATAACATATACTAGCGGGCACGAGGTGGTTCCTTATGAAAAAATAAGAACAAAATATGGAATAAAATTTTTTCATTTAAAGCTTGGTTTTCGAGAAAATCGAGTTTGAAAATCCTATTTGTGTACGTATGCTGTCACGGCTAAGTTACGGTTTCGTCGAGCATCGTATAACGCGTATCGTGTTTATAAACAATGTCTACCCAGCATTTGAAAGTTACGGAGTTCAAAAAAAATACACAGAAGACTTTTACAACATTTTATTTTATCAATGATAGCATACGTACGAATAGGATTTTCAAACTCGATTTTTTCGAAAACTAAGCTTTAAATGAAAAAATTGTATTCCATATTTTGTTCTTATTTTCTCATAAGGAATCACTTCGTGCCCGCTAGTACATGTTATTCGGCTGCACCCTGTATAAACCCTTGCATTTTTACTCTCTTCGGATAGTACTTGTGTAGCCACGAGCAGAGTCCGGTCGTGTCACATTTGTGGAGTCAATTTCATTCATAAAATTATTCTAAGACCCCACATTGCCAGTGCGTTAGCGTAGTGTATCTTAAGTAATAATATTTTAATTTCTTTATACGTTTAATTCCATTCTATTCAGTCGCGACATTACCATTTGTAAAGATATCTTTATAACCAGAATATATTTGTGTTAATTGGTAATACGTGCAATTCACTGAACCCATAATTATCGTCCAATATCCTAATCGAGTAATTGAACATCCCCACATGATGCAATCTTACCGCTCGGATTTTATCAATTAAATTATACTAGTTACGAGGCTAACTAACAATCCTAGCGGCTCTCTGATTTCGCATCAGGTTCGTCCGCATCCTAACAGCCCCCTGATTTCGCATCAGGTTCGTCTGTGTTTTTATCCAACCTCCCAGCAGCTCCCTAATCTCGCGCTGGGTTCGTCCGCGCTGTTCTGCAACCTCCTAGCAGCTCCCCAATTTCGCATTGGATTTGTTCACGAAGTTTCACCCTCCTAAAGATTCCTTGGCTACGCGTCAGGTTCGTACTCGCTGTCTATAATCCTAGCGGCTCCCTTATTACGCATCAGGTTCGTCCGCGTACCTTCTCTAACAAATTGCAACCATATTCCTAGGATAACAACCCTTCGCCGGCCACTCGCCCTGGCTCGTAACATTGCAATCACCAATAAAGTTTAAAAATAACAACCACGAACTGGCTGAACGCAGTTTCGCAAACAACGATGCCGGTTCTATATTTATTTGCAAGGAACGAAAAAAATCGGAAACAAAACTGTCCGAAGCTAAATAATAGTTGTAACTACAAATTTTACGGTTTACAACGCTCCCGACTGTACAGTACATTTTTCATGAATTTATGTTCTTGAAATTGTTCTGTTCCCAGTTACACAAATAAATGCAAAAATGTGGCATTGGTACGCCAAATGTTAACTTTGCTCTATTAATTTTAGAAATTTTTGTAACTTTTGAAACTCCGCATCTTCGTCAACAGAAGTACTATATTATAGTCTAAACATTGATAACGAAGTTACACTCATTTAAAAAAGTGAGAACAATCCTCAAAGTGAAAAACAAAAAATAATCCTTGCTAAGTAGGTCTTTCATTTTTGAGATATTTGCAATAATTTCTTAATACCCGAAATTCCGAATAAACCGTATTAAGAATTGTTGCTTCACACGTTTTCACAACCGAACGAAATAATCGTCGCGTCCGGCACTGTGCCGAATAAATCCTCTCTTTGAAATGCAAAAGCTTTGTAACATATTTCCTGATAACAATGACATATTTCGACACAAATCGTATTTATCATATTCCGTATAAATTCATTGAAAATATCATTCTATTATGCGCATGCATTAGCCCGCTCTTTACACCATTGGCTTGTATGAAAACAACGTATCGAAATAACGGAAGCTTTAATTACAAATTTTCCGCACAGCATTTTGGTCATTACAACTAAACTGCGGAAGTTTGTGCAGCCGTACTATGCAGTGAATATGTAGAATATATTCAGGATGTATGCAAAGTTCATGCGGGGTAGATTCGATAGGCACGTATAATATTTGTGTAGGGGTTAGAAAGTCTATTATTGTCTAGTGTAGGGGTTAGAAAGTCTACTATTGTATTTTTCACTCAATGCATTTAATATTGCATCACATACCATGTGCATGTAACTTATTTATATCATATATACGTATTTTCATAATATGCAAAATAATATATTTCTAGAACCCTGCAATGGCAAACATTTTTCTATCAATGCCAATTGTTTAACTCTTCATTTCGTAAATATACATAAAATACTGCAGCCTATTTGTAAGATGTTTGGAACCCTGTAATGTGGCAAACATTTTTCTATCAATGTCCCAATTGTTTAACTCTTCATTTCTTAAATACACATAAAATTCTACAGCCTATTTATAAGATGTTTGGAACCCTGTAATGCGGCAAACATTTTTCTATCAATGTTCCAATTGTTTAACTCTTTTTTTCTTAAATACACATAAAATTCTACAGCCTATTTATAAGATGTTTGGAACCCTGTAATGTGGCAAACATTTTTCTATCAATGTCCCAATTGTTTAACTCTTCATTTCTTAAATACACATAAAATTCTACAGCCTATTTATAAAATGTTATTTAGAATCCTGTAATGGCAAACATTTTTCTATGAATGTCCCATTTGTTTATCTATTTTTTTCTTAAATGCACATCAAATTCTGCAGCCTAATTGTAAGATTCTCTACAAAATGGGTATATAAATCATGTAAATACCTATACAAACGCTCTGAGAACCATGCAGAATTCTCTATCAAGCCCATAAACAACATTGTCTGAAAGTTGCTGGCTAAATGAATCAACACGCGTGCTCCAAATCCCTAGATGTCCCCTAATTCGAGCGGATTATTAAAAACGTATCCCCGTGATCCTCAAAATGAGGGATCGCCTCTGTAGGCCAGCAACGACGGAACTTTTCTCGTAAAATAAATCAAGCCATCCCATCGTGATAATTCAACGCAGCCGCCCCTGCCTCGGTCGGTAACATCGGATATTTTCTTAATAGTAAAACTTCCGTGGCAATCGACTACTGTTCGTACCCATGAACTCTCTGATAAATCAGTACACCGATCACCCCCTCACGCCATTTCGACGGACGTCTTTCTATTCGATTCGAGAGCGTTTCGAATCTCTTTTTTCTCTTACTCCCCCACTTGCCTTTTTCACCCTCAATTCTCGAGCACTCCATGTTCAACGACCGCAATCGGTGTCGGAATATTTTTAAACTTCTACTGAAATTCTTCATGAACCAATCATCTTCTATTTTCAGAGAACTTTCCCGAACTCGTGATCTGACGTTAATTGACAGAGTTGTATAAATATTGGAAAGGAAACTTCGACCTCGAGTGATGTTTTATTCTGGTTTTGTATCCATGTCAGCCACGCTAAATATTCTCCTGTCGAAATGGAACAGCATACTAGAGCTCATACATACTGAATTCAATTTCAGTGGTCCCGAGAAACTAATTGAACTTGTTCTCGAACTTTTAAAGTGGAACAAAATGTCATTAAAACATGTACCCAAATACTTGTTTTCACTATTTTGCTGGTTTATACTGTTTTGAAAATTTTCAGTTCATTCCGTTCACACGGAACTACGAAAGAATAACAAAAAAATTTTCATTTCACTTTACAATTTTCATAGAATATATGATTTAAGAAAAAATTTTAAATGACGAACGTTTGTCTGTTTGTTACAGTCACTGCACCAGCGACTATATTGCCGTATATTCGGGTCCAACAACAGCGAGTCCTCTCCTGAAGATGCTCTGTGGCAAAGAGAAAATGTACTCAACATCGTTGATGTACACTGGGCAAAAGCTCTTGGTCGAATTTAGGTAATGACTTTATATTTGCATTACATTGTAAACCGTGCTTGCAGCTTTATTAATTGATAGTAGAAGGTGTTAATGTGTGGACCCCCAGTTTTATATTCTTTCTAAAATCTAATTCTTAAGGCGGTAGACTCGTTTCCAAGATTGCAAGGTTGCGAGATTCGTGTTCTCATTTCCCGAAAATACAAAAATGGGATTATTCAGTAGTCAAAAACGGTAGATAAAAGATCCATCTAGGGCGCTATCGCCCTTGAAAGTCTTATTTTTTCGTTTACGAGACGTAATTTGCATTATTCGGCTATGAAAATATTGTAGCTACATGCGCAGTTGTATGCTTCTGAATAATGCAAATTACGCTGCCGAATACTGCGAGTTACGCCTCGTAAACGAAAATTATTTAGATAAAAAGAATTTTTAATATACCACGTTTTTAAGGCAGACTAAAAAGTATAAAATAATTTTTCCTAGCCCCATACAAATTCCTAACCCTATACAGATAGTCCTGAAAATTTATGATTGTGAATTTTTAATAGCTATGAAAATACTTGTGAGATTTAAAACGAAAAACGTGGAGCGCATGCAATAGATAATTGATGCATGAACAGTTCACCTAAGTCACTAACAATTTTATTGCACTGGAAATGATATGAACTGTTGTGTGAGTTTTCTCAACGGCAGCTACTCTCCACACTCCTTACTATTATCTTGCGCCCCACGTTTTTCGTTTTAAATCTTACAAATATTTTCATAGCTATTAAAAATTCACAATCACAAATTTTCAGGACTATCTGTATGGGGTTAGGAATCTGTATGGGGCTAGGAAAAATTATTTTATACTTTTTAGTCCGTCTTAAAAACGTGGTATATTAAAAAAATTTTTTATTTAGATAATTGTGTTCTGCTGTTTTTGTTTTGTGTCTGTTCGCCTGTATCTCTGTATGTCTGTGAATGCGAACCTCGAGAACCATATTTCATCAAGTTTGAATGGAAAGAACTTATTAGATTTTGGTAAACAAACATTAGTATAATACTTTGTAAACACCACACTGAGCTCCTTCGGTGCGAAGTGGGTCAGTGGAGTGAGGATGAGTCGGAGTGGGAACGCGTAGCGGAGCGCTGTCGCGCGGAGTGGGGATCACTGAACGCGATGACGTACTACCGAGCGTCGCGCGGCGAGGTGCGACGGTTAACATGGACCAATCAGAAGACAGGCTCCGGAGAGCCAGGCGTTGGCATTGGCCGAGCCGGAATCCGTCCGTAGTACACGCGCACTCATTGGTCCTCGTTTTTCGTTAATAACTCGTTATTAGACGAACAGAGAGACAAGAAACCGAGTTAATATTGCATTGTTATCCAGTTCTGAGCTATGTTTAAAGTTTCAAGCCTCTAGCTAATCGGGAAGTTAGTTTAAAATCAATTGCAAAATTTGTACCGAACAGACAAACAAACCAACAGAGACAAGAAAGCGAGTTAATAAAAACAAGATGAAATAGAACTTTTGGGGGCGATCGCGGCCTAGATCGATTTTTTATCTAACGTTTTTGACTACTGAAAAACCCTATTTTTGTATTATCGAGAAATGAGGACGCGCATCCCGCACCCTTGCAATCCTGGAAAAACGAGTCTACTCCCCTAGGTGAACTAATAAGTTTACATGTGATAAATAGTGGAAGTTCAAGACAGAAAGCTATTGTCTAAAATCCGAACGGACAAGATGAATCGTTCTATAAAAACATTTTTCCTTTACAGGACCGGCCTTGAAGTACCACCTTTTAATTACAGCGGCTTCATCGCGAACCTCAATTTCATAGAGATCACAACGGAAACCCCACCAACGACAACGACTACAGAAAACGTCAATAAGAATCGTAAGTACTAACAAAGTGAACACATTTATCGGTCGGTAATTAATTTTTCCTTTTGTGTCTGCGGACACAAGGTTCTATATCTACCGGCTCAGTTTGTCGCAGAGGAAAGGATGTAATTACTGTTTGAACCCATTGAAAGCTTTATACTGCGCAAAGCATGAAGAAGGAGATACCGTATACTGTTATAATGTATGCAAAATATTTATCGGAAATCGTTATGCTCATCCAGGTTTAATATATCCTGCAAAATATGTGTGATACGACTTTTTTAGAAGAATATAAAATATAACAAATATTTGAGACATTTTGAAACACATGAAACGTTGTTGATCGTTACTTTATACCTTCGTATTTAATGAAATTGATTTGAAGCGAGCCAAACCGTAGATTTTCAAAAAATATTTCATTTCATTACTTACATACCTGTAAACTATACTCTCCACTTTCGTTCGAAAATGAAACGTAAAAAAACGAAGATCGAATTAGTATTGTAGGAAATAATCAATATTTTTAAAAACTAGTGGATTAATCGAATTTTTGACAGAGATATGTACATATAGCAGAAGCAAATACGCGATGGACTTTATATAATAAATACCTAAAACCAGTTTAATAATACAACTGTTTGCAATAAAAGCCGCGAGCTGAAAAATATTACACAGCGTTTGTTTGCTGTTGGTTTATATTGAAAGTTGGCAGTTCGCTTTTAGCACAAATGCGTTTCGTGTGCCGACGTGTGCACAGCGAAATTCAAAAATTATACAGAATTATCATCGGTCAGTTTTTATGGATGAACAGACGTGCGATTTTTATATGCTATTTCGTATACGTTGTTTAAATAATTGCATTTCTAAAAACAGTCTCTCCTCTTTAAAAAAATTTATATTAAAAGAAATGTACAAAGAACTACCTTCCCCAATTTTTTGTTCTACATAATTAATTCGAACAAAAATTGCAAAAATGAAAAACTCAAAAATGTATCAACTTTCCCCGGATTCTCTTACGCACGAATTCGTGGGAGGACCTAACAGAAGCATGCAAAATCAGTCTGCGAGCTATATTTGCGGGATCGTTTCTGCGAGAGCGAGTCGTTGATCGAATCTTTACCTTGTTCGATTAATTCGGTGGAAAGACGTACGGAACGTTGCCAGGGGTAATTAATTCGGATCCACAGAGCCCAGTATCCCAGATCCATGTATCCCAGTTTCAATCAGAGCGCGACATATCCGGTAACCGGGTCGGCCTTGTTTCAATAAAGCGGCGGTGGTCTGAAGGGGTCGCGTGCCCGTGTGTTTTCAGTGGACACGATGAAGTCGATCGGTAACAACGTGCGCTACAACAATCGGGACCTCCACGACCAGCGAAAGGATCAGGGATTCGCTACGAACAGCTGCGACCTGGAGGTCAACGGCGAGGAGGAACGAACGGGTCACTACGACACCAGAGGGAAGCCCAAGTACCCGACGTGCCGGCTCGTGCTGTACGGACGTGCTTACGACACCGGGCACGTTTCCTTGACCAGTTACAATCTCAGGTAATGCCCACCACCTTCTTCTTCTTCTACGTTACGACCTTGCCTGCGCACGATCCACACTTAACTCCCGCTTTTCCATCCCCTTTACCGCGCACACGACACACGTCTCCTTTCCGCGGCCAACTGCGATTCACTCTTCAACCATTTCGCGAGGTCATCGCTAGATTTTTTACTCCAAATTCACCTTTTTGTAATCTCTACATACAGGTGTTCACGCTATTACTAGTCAGCGTTTTTTTTGTAAATAGTAGATATTAGAAAAAAATGAAAGAGGAAAAAGTAGTAGTGTTTTTTATACGCAACACAATGGCGTATGTGATTTTTTTGTGTTTGTACTATTTTGTTAGATATGAAGGTGACCTCCATTTTTTTAAATGGAATGTCCTATTTTTTATACCATAGATCGATAGAGTATCAAATTCTGAGTATAAAAGTGTTGACCTTCATATGTCCTAAATCTAATAATTAACGAGATATTATCCAAAGAAGAAGGAAAATTATTTCGATAATGTCTCGTTAATTATTAGATTTAGGACATATGGAGGTCAATACATTTTTACACAGAATTCGTTGGTCTATCGATTCATGATACAGAAAGTAGGTCTTTAAAAAAATCAAGTAATGTAATTTTCTCTCTCCATCCACACCTCTCCCTGTCTTCAGCTAATACAATCTTGTTTAGCTTCCTTCTTTCTTCTTCCCTGCATCTTTCCAACACGTGCTCTTAAGTTTCTGCTTCGTCTCCACATCTTCGTCCTCCCAGTATCTCCCTCCGGAAATGATTCAATTTTATTTCCTTGGACAGATGTTCCAATAAAAATCACTGGAAATCTGAATAAATATATATTCGTTTCAGAAAGTAAAATAAAAAAAAGTCGCGTTTAGAGGTCCGTGAATTCATAAAAGTAGAAAACCGGGAACGATGCGAAGCGATCGTAGAACCATCGTGCAAATATTTATCTGTGCCCGCGGATCGGAATTGGCTGGAATTTCCATCAACAAAATATCCCGTGTTTGCAGGGAATGCGATTCGCCGATTTCGCTTTCTGTTTCACCAATATATCGTACGTGACCGTCGCCGGAAAGGCGAGAACCAGCGATCGCTTAACATGCTTGTGAGGTAGCCCAGGGTACAGTTTTAAGGCGATTGCAGTCAACTGTAAGAGTAGAGTTAAAAGCCACCGGAAATGCAGTCACGTAGCGGGTCCGTGTGCCGTCGGTCCGTGGCTCGAATTGCATTTCAATTGTTTACCTTTTTCGTGGAGCCGCTTTTGAGGGCACTCGATACCCCGGTTTCCATCGAACTCGTGTCTCTCCTCGACTACGACGCCGATGGTCGTCGGATTCCGGTAAATCAAATTCGAACTTCCGGCCGGACCAAGTCCCCGGAACCGTCGATTTAATTACTGGACCGACAACCGGGGGAAAAACTCGTCCGGTGCAGTGCCAACTATCGATGAAGTTAATAATCTGCACCACGTCGGGACTGTAATATCTGCAGACGAAGGAACAGACGCGGAATGTAATTTACGTATACTAAGGGATGCCATGTAAATGAGATGTCTCGTCCATTTGAATATCCTTCAGAGTTTAGGCTTCTTCTTCCTTCATCATCTTCTTCTTCGCCTTCGTTCGCCTTCCTCTTCGTCCTCGGCGAGTTCCGACGAAACGAACGCGTCGGATCGCGCGGCGAGGAATGTTCGGTTCAGCAATGGAAAATATGCTTTTACTTAATGAGTAACTGGAATGTTACAAACTTCCCGGCGAAATACTTTAACCGGCCCGTTCTCGTCCCCAGTCTCTGTATTATAGACAACAAAACTTCCGGCGCAGTATGGAAAAGTTAGAACGAACGATTAACCTTTTACACCATCTGTTAGATTGCGGATTTTACGAATTTATGGCGGAAGTGAGTGGGCGAAATTGAAAACGGCAAGAAAATTAAGAGAACTTAGTAACGTCGATGTCTCCGGTTTATTAAAATTATTTAATGAAGGAATCAATCTTTCTAATCGGCTTCAGTTATTGTACTCGACACAGAAAATTATTGTTCCGCGTAAGGATCTGCTTATGATAGTTCTCCGAATGTTCATTGCTGGACTTAACAATTCAATTCGTGGAACAGCTTTTATTGATTCCTGGGATTGCATGTGGGCTGATGATACCCAATCAAAATTACCTAATGAGGAATTCAGTGTTCCCGACAAAACTAAACTACCACCACTTAAACTGGAAAGTTTCACTAACTCGTATTCGAACTAACCACTCAAGTCCTACCCGCCAACTTTGGTTTGCGAGGGATAATTATCTGAATTGCGAATTTTGCGATACAATCTTAACTATTGAACATGTGCCGTTAGAAGAATCTAATTGTGTATAAAAGCGATCGATCAGGAGGCCGAAGATAGTCGTTTCAATTAAAAATGTTTATCAATTACAATATTGTGGTAGAACTCCTAAATGTCCTGTCAAAATATTTTTTAGAATTTTCGAGAATAGAAAACCTGAAATTCACTTGTGTCGGCTTGATGATTGAGCATAATTCCTTAAGCGAGAGATTATGAACATGGAAAAGGTGTTATAATGTTTCCGATTTCTCTGAAAGCTTGAAACTGCTCTGAAAATGATTTGACATTGTTATATAATGCATTAAAACAAATACGCAAAGCATTTAGCTAAAATATTTGTTCGTTCTCTTCATTACATTGCAACGACAACAGCTGACAAAAAGCAGAGCTCACAAGAGCATTATACTGCGACGATGAGAATATGATATTCCACAAGTGCTGTTCTACTACCGAGACTCTAATTGACAAACATTCGCAGAGAACTGTTTTACGACCCCTGTTCCCAAATACTCCGAGAAGCTGACACGACCTGAGACCTCTTGAACTACGAGATGCAAATTCCCGACAGCAGTGAATTTTATAAATAACTTACAAATATTCGCAAAGAAGATGGGAGAGGAACGCAGAAAAGCTAAAAGTTGACGCATATGAGTTCGCGAACGACAAAAGTTTCGAATTTAAAGTAGTGGCACATATTTTTCCGAAACTCCTTACGCCCCTTCGGAACTTTCGGATAGATGTTTACTCTTTTAAAAGGTAAACTTCCTAAACCGACGCGGTGTCTAAGTATTCAGCAGGCAGTCGGGGATGAAACGAATGTCTCCAGAGACGTTAAAACCGATTTAGGAAGGTCTGGGCTCAGAGGATCTAGCCTAGACCTACCCCAAACTCTTAATGCACGACCACAGTGTCGTTATCGTAATCCTACGGTATCCCGTGTGTCGAAACTCGTTTGAAGTTCGAATTTTCGAGTCAGAATTTCTGTCCACCGCACAGTGTAACATTTCGATCATTTAGGGGCATTAAATACTTAATGGTGTTGTTTCTTTTTTTTATATTATATTTTATGTATTTTGTTAAAACTACTTAAAATATGATGATTTCTAATTACTTTAACATGGCTTTTATTGTATTGACCAAAATAACGCATTTTAACTGTTACAAATTACTGTTTGAAAGGATATTTAATTTAAATGATATAAGGAAGTTGCAAACACAGTCTTACATAAATATGTTTAAAGTTTTAATGAACTAATTACATGTAGAGAATTGTTTGTTACTAGTCATAAATTATGCAGGGTCTCTAAAGTATATACTAGATTTTTAAACCATAAATTTTGAAAACTTATCTTAAGGAGTGAAATAATCGCCAAAATAAACAATATGTTAAATAATAGTCAAACAAATATTACTAAGCAAAAGACAAAAACTATCAACAAAACACAACAATAGTTAAACAACAACAAATAGAAACACTAACAATTTAATACAGTAACAATCAAACTGCAGGTTTATGAATATCAACAGACACGTTCTTGCTCGAATAAATTGTGTTGGACGACTGCATAAGGTGACTGCGTAAGGCTGTTGAAAACAAACGAAAACTCCCATAGACGCAGACAAACGCAAAAGTTGTTTTCATATCTAACTAGACAAGACTTCAATGTATACATTCAGTGTAGTTTAAAGTCCATATTCGCCCATATAATAAAGTTTTACTTTGTAGAACATTGGTAAATACTGAAAAGTTCTTCGATTTTATATGATTATTAACCATGATAAATTATATGTATAATATTTAAAAACTAAGAATATTGAAAACACAACAAAAGATTGAATAATCGCTAAGATAAATACAATAACAATTGAAGTTAAAATACACACACTTTTATTCAGGTAAAGTATCACTGACGATTGATGTAGTTTCATCATTTGTATTGGCAGAAGTTGCACTTAAGGCTTATTTTTCTTATCTGAATGCGATGAAAAGGTAAAAACAATAGTGACTATGGGTTACGGAGGTATCGCTGTCAAGGTAAGAGTAAATACGCAATTTTTAAAAAATTTTCAATTTCGGAATTAAATTCCCCTAAATGATCGAAATGTCAAACTGTGCACCGCTATCCGCTGAAAGACAATTATTCTATTCGTCTTTCGAGGGTAAGTACACCTAATGTCGCTCATAACATTTTGGAAAAAAAGACGTTGGCAGAAACCGAAGAGTTTGGATATTAATAAAAACCCTTTTTTAAATACAACACTGATGGAAATGATGTGATAAAAGCACGTAAATATATAAATTAATGAACATTTCTCAGGTGGGCGATATTAGGGACACTTATCCTATCATTTGCATTGCTCCCTCGTTTTGACTATTATTAGGAAGTTAATACCTGGCACTACAAATTGGAGATTATCCATATCAGCTGATTCAATTCTGTGGGGGGGATTCCATTATGAAACTCGTGAATTGCTCGATTCCACGAATCGGAAGTCATTAATATTAGTTTCGGCAACTCAGGGATCGGTTGTGCTCGGTCCCGCGAGTAGGGCGTCACGACAGTTTCCTCACAGTTTCCTCCACAGTGGATCCACTGTGTTGAATTCCTCGGGTCTCGGGGCATTTATATCAAATTCTCTGAATCTAGAATTATCTGTGTCTATCACTGAAACTTATCCCCATCGTGTGTCTAGTCCAAAGAAATTTAGGATAGTTGTTACAGCGGGACCTTACTTGTCCGAAGTCCTGCGCTTTGAGGAATGCTAGTTCATTTGATACTTTCCACCGTACACGAACCGTCCGCTTTACTGATCCTGTTTGATACTCGGACACATTAATTATAAATCTTCCCATACATTTATGTGACGAGAATTTTCAACAATTTCTTCATTGGCGAAATACATGGCGAAAAATGAAAGCCCGGAATGAAAATTCTTTGTTCTGAGTTTTCGGCTTATTTTTTCCCAGAGTATCACCCCTTGCTGGGATGTTGTGCACCCTGTAGATCAGAAATTCAGAGGGACAAAGACTTATTCGCAATTCCGTAAGACGCGTGTCTGAATTTGGTGTGAGCTAGTTGTTGCAGCACGCACCAGCCAAAAGAATCTTGTTTTCCATTGGTAAGTATCAATCAACATAACTCATCGGAATGCGGGAGCAGGGATCTGCTAGCTCCTCCGTCCTCTCGGAAGTAATAGATACGAAGTAGCACTAAATCACACGGGAATGTGGCTGGCTCGTATCCCCGGGATTTTCAATTATCATGCACAATGGCTGAAACGCGCGGACCATGCATTCGTGGCTTTGCAGATATGTTCTCTGGTAAGAGATGGAACACACGGGGAGTGGGTTAGGTCTGGATAGGTTCTTCCTCCTATGCGAAGCAGGAGCAGAAGCTGTAGCCAAGGAGAGAACGTAACCCCGTGGGTCTGCCGCGGCAGATATATAACCGGGAATAAACTAGGAGAAGACACGCACGCCGCCTCTTACAGCGGCGTAAGACAGAGCGGAGGGTTTATTGAAGGCGGCATCAATTTTCAATGAAATATTGCAAATTCAAGCGTCGCTGAACCGGAAGACCATTCTGGAACGACGAGACGGGCACGCTGGGTTTTGCCCCTTGCGGCTAAGTGCTCATTCCGAATCCATTTGTTTTCTTCGTGACTTCTGTTTCGTGCAACATACACTGCTGTGCAAAAGAAAGAAGCACCGGCCATATTTTATAGAAAAGCGTAAAAAGTCAAATAAGAACACAGTAAGTTTTGAAAATTCCGCTGTTTAATTAAATAGTTCTGAGGATATGTGTTATTACGGATTATCTAATACTTTAAATGCAATAAATCAATCATTGTACAATACAATTTCTACATGAAGATATTGTCTGTCATTGTGTCTTATAATTATACTGGGTGTTTCTTTCTTTTGCACAGTAGTGTATACCGCGATCAAAAATAACAGTTGCACTTTTCACTTCGCGTTTTAGAATTTACAGACATGGGGAAAATTGTATTGTAGAGCACATGTTAATAAAAAGAAGGAAATATTTCTTCAGATCTGTGCCGCTGGAATATCTAAAATCTGGTACAGAGATAAAAATTTGAAAGTTTAATATGTATTCTGTTCGCCAATAATCTGTTATCTTTTAACTTTGACGTCCGATTATTTATTCGGCTAAAACTACGTGTCCGGCAAACCAATTTTTAACACCACTTCCCTCTCACCGATCCACCTTGCATTATTTATTCGAATCGATATGCCGCTAACTCCACCTACGGTTTTTGCTATGCACCCAATATTTGCGGATGAATTTTTAGAAGGGGCACTGCTAAATAATTCGCCCTTTTTTTTCACCAAATTGAGAGCTTGCTATTAATAATACTTCAAATATTTAACTGGTGTTTATTTAGCAGTATTTTCTATAAATATTCCTCTGATATAAAACTGTATAAATTATTACATTTATAGACACATAATAGTTAACTACACAAAATAGTTAACGAGATAATATAGAAATCATTTTCTACGCAGGTAGTAGGCGCTCCAACTGAAGTCGCTCAACAAGACAGAATTAAATGAAACATTCTGTGTACAAACAACATGTCACTCAAAATTCTTAAGCTTGTCCTACTATAGTGTGGCCAGTCCGGAGCTATTTTAACTCGAAAGTTAAACATTTCTTCCGACCTAGAATAACTCCATTGTATATTTTTTTCATTTTATGGATATGAAATTGATACATATTAAGTTGTCCCAAAAGTTTCTTTCGCAATGCATACATTTAATATTGTTACATCACACAAGTACAGTTAGGAGCATAACTGATCACACACAATTTAAATCAGAATAACATTTTTATGAATGGATCAAACGACTTCAATTTCTCTGTAAAGCTGGAAGAATTAGTTTAGTAAATGACGTCTAAAAAATATGTTGAAAAAATGCATTTGGTCGTTCCAAACAACGTGATCATCTGTTTATTATATTTTCATTACTTGGTAATAAAACGGACTGGGTTAGGTCTGGGATAACCTAACCTAATACTTGTGTGATGTAACGATGTATTAAATGTACGCATTGCGAAAGAAACTTTTGGGACAACCTAATAATTGATTAGATAGCAACATATTTATTTAATAATCTAAACAATATTTTGAATGATGGTATAGCAATTTTTAGAGGCGATTCTGAGGCACCCCTCGGCTACTATAGGTTAAATGACCAACGCCTAAAAATTTCGATATCTTCAACAGCTTCTGCGAAAGCAAGTTGCATCGATTCATTTGCTCCACCCTGTAGATCACGATGTATGACTATCCTTCGTTCTTCATTGATCTTACAGGGCGCAGTCGTGCCAATCGTCGATTGAAATATACGACGGCCACCACGAAGAAGGGATGCTTGGCACCGCGAAATCTCTCGAGAGGATCTGCAGTCCGGCGCAGAGGCTTCCTGGGGAATTCGTGCAACAAGATACGTAAGTGGATTCTCCAGTTATTAGACAAGAGATGCCGCGGCGTGGTCTACTATACACGGTTTATTACTCGGATACTAAGCAAGAAGTCCTCGAGATTCCGCTCGATATATGAAGCGCCAATGCAAACCGCCCCCTGTTATCCGCGGATCTAACCCTGGCATAGCTCGACGAACTTCCGAAATTAATGCGAGGTAACCGATCGGCAGGATCCGTCGAACATTCTCAAAGAAACATACTACTGGGCATGATCGGCAACTTGGGAAATCTGTTTTGTGTCTCGCGTCGGTAAGCGCCGAGGGCCTCCGCGCGCAAGCCTAATTTGTTGCGCGTCTTGTTAGAGACTCGCGCGCGAGTATGTACATACGTACAAGACTAACTGCCGTGGGGACCATAGTCTGCTCGAAATCACGAAGTCCCAAAGACTCGGACGACTACTGCTATCCTACTCCGCCGCATACAACGGCAAGTTCTCGGGTGAATGACCTTGAGAGGCTAATCAACCCTCCGGTTGCAGCAGAGACGTCTCGAGAATGATAAAACTTGCAAGCGTTTGACTTCGGCTCGACACAGAGATCGGGGCGAGTATTGCTTCCGTTCGAGCATGCACTACTGTGAAAAATAAAGAAGCACCCAGTATAATTATAAGTAGACTGCGGATGTTTATGCAAATGCATATTTTTGTAGAAAATGGGTAGACCAATGGGACCTGGACAGAAATTTATGTCATGATTAGATGATTCCAAAAATACATTTTTTATTTTGCATATAGCGTGCATTGTGCATAGTGCATGCTTTTTGCATATTGTGCATATTTCTTGCATTTTTCTCATGTAATAATTATCAAAAATACATTGCTCTACCGCTTGCCGCTCTCTGTATGAACACGGCCTAAAAAACAGTTAAAAATAAGATAATATTATGAATCATGTCAACATAAAATCGTTCTATTGGACGTAAACACTATATCTACACTGATATTCTTTTATAAGTAGCGTTCAAAGACGTAAATTATAAACGGAGATCTATATCGAAGTATCATACCGTATTCAGTTGCCTTGTAACGTTTTGGTAGTAAGGTGAAATTCCAGTTCCAAAATTCTGAATTCAAAAATTTGCTTCACGATGCCGAAATCGAGCAAACAGTGTGTAATGATAAAAAAAAATGGATATCTGAACTTGAAGATATTTATTTACTTGTTATGCTTGCAATAAAAAGGTGTGTGATCTAGTGATAAATAATACACAGATTAGTAGTTTATATTATCAGTGTTATTTTAATTACATGTCACCGTTCTTTATTAATCTTTTGATTCAGATTAAATGTGATCGAAAATCACAGTTAAAACAGCACATAAATGCTGCTATGCATAGAAGAAATGTTCAGGCAAAATCGAAAAGTGTATGTGACAATACACAATCCAGCAGCACTTCTTCAAAGAAAATTATTTTCACAGACTACAAAGAATGTAGTACCACTTCTATAACTTTGACTCTGTCGAACCAAAGTTTTTATAGTTATGGAGAGAATACTATAATACTGATTCACAACGAACCTGCTCATTGCATTTCGTTTTAAAGTTTCCGAGATAAGTAGAAAGTGTCATAAGTGATTCACACCGAAATGAATTAAAAGACTTCTTCAGTTGACGCATGTTCTTTGAAAGGAACATATACTCCCGCGTTGTTAATTAACACATGAATCTGTGGAAAATTTTTGATCACCTCTGTAGCAAAGTCTCTGATCGATGAGAACGATGACAAATTCAATGACAATTCCTTGACAATTTCATGCAAAAATGAATAATTGTATTTATTCATACGATAATATTAGATATTAGTACATACACTACTGTGCAAAAGAAAGAAGCACCCAGTATAATTATAAGATATAATGACAAACAATATCTTTATGCAGAAATTATATTATACAATGTTTGATTTATTGCATTTAAAGTATTAGATAATCCGCAATAACACATATTCTCAGAACTGTTCAATTAAACAGCTGAATCCTTTTCCAAAACTTACTGTATTCTTATTTGATTTTTTACGCTTTTCTATTAAATATGGCCGGGTGCTTCTTTTTTTTGCATATCAGTGTATATCCGTTCTCGTATATATCGTGTGTTTGTTATACCAATGTATTATTTTTCTTAGAAATGATCCATTCCAATTTACTTTAGCCAGATTTTCGAATATGTTTCTTAATTGACTCGAGGAGGGTGGACCATTTTCACAACAAAATTGAATATATTCAATTCGTTGAAACTCTATTTGTTTCACGAACGATTTTATTTTATATAAAACATTGCGTTAACCATTTTTGCAGCAGAAATACCAAACGATATGTCGAAAATAATGCTTCTCCCAGCGAGAATCGATAACCTGCCAATTTTCGCGAGTAAATGCAAACCGCACACCTTCCCGCGACAGTTTACTGGAACGAAGGCATTAGTTTTCAAACCTCCTATTCTTCTGCAAATGGAAATACGCTGCTTTCCGAAACCGAAATTGAAGCGTGCTGCTTCTCGTGGTCGCGAAGTTGAAAGTGTTAGAAGATGAAGAGATCGTTTGAAAGACTGTGGTTGTCCAAACAATTTCTAACCAAATGTAAATCTATTTCATGTATATTTATTTCTGCAAATATATTTTTCATTGTCAATATCGATTCAGCGCACGAGCGTTTTAGAAAGAAGTGGGCCATCGCTCGCCGACTTATCTCGCAACGAAGATTAAATTCAAAACGGGCCGATGAAAAGACAATAGACAGATTAAGGTTCTTCCACAAATCGACAAGTAGTCAGCACGCTCTCCGATTTTATCGATTGACCAAGTGACTGGGCGATTCAGCCCTGGAGGTAAGCAGACGCTTATAAACAGGCGGAGGAAACCTGATTGTAGGAAGGAAACACGGCACTAAGAAAACAACGCGACGCTATAAATTCGGTTCGCCGTTTTCGACAAACTCCATTGAGCTCATTCACCGAACTCGGTGGTACCGCGTCGGGCGAAACGGGACTTCCGTTCTCGGCCATTTCCTTCGCTTCGGTTCGATCTAATAAAACGTGTTGCGCCGAGAAAAAGGCGGACGAGGGAGGTGGAGCCGACAGAGAAAAAAAGAAACGGGTGGTCTTCCTCGGACTGGAAAACGCGGGATTTTATCGGGACGCTGGGCTAGGGGCATAGACAGCCGTAATCAGGGAACAGCCTCTGATTTATTCGTCCTCGGTGCATCTGACTGCATCTGCTCGAGAACGAGATAGCTCGCGATGCGTTTCCCTCATCTCATTCGAGTCCACCCTGAAAGATCACTGTACATCATTTAACATACACGGTGAGTCTCGAAATCGTAAAGGTTCGTACTCGGGGGACGAATGAAATTGTTGACTTCCATACACGATTTGTTCGTCGAACTTTCTGAAGATTGCAAAGATTGCGACTTGTGGATAGAGTGATTACACTGTCCAACACCAAATTTGTTTCTCGATTATTGTTGGGTGGTTCTTATAGAGCTTTTTGCGCTGATTCCGAATCTGCCCTTAATTTTTCTCTTACACGCACAGTTTTTGAGAAACATAACTTAAAAAAAAAGTATTTACATTAAACAAATATTGTGATGTTATTATAAAAGATATTGAATTGTTCTTTACAGCAAAAGATTCTGTAGACTTTCCCGAATCCAGTGATATTCAATACTAATACATTATGATTGTTTAAACATGTTCAAACTTCTTCGAACGCCCGTTCTGGTGGTGAGCGTCATTGACGGCAACTCATGTCGGGCGAAGATATTTTGCTTTCTGGTTCGAAAAAAACGTCGACGTTGCAAACTTCAAAGGGTGGTTCCTCTGTTCTATCGCGTGGTAAAGTTCGATTTTCCGCTGAACCCTTGTTTTTTTATATAAATTGAAAAATATCCTCAAAAATAGGTGCAAAAGTGATGTCTCTCCGTCTTTAATGATTGTTTAAACATGTTTACTGCTTGTTTGCTGCAAAAAACAATTCAATATCTTTCATAATAACATCACAATATTTGTTTAAAGTTGATAAATACCTTGTCTTTTCTCAAAGTCATGTTTCTCAAAAACTGTGCGCGTAGGAGAAAAATTAAGGGCAGTAATTGGGAAACATAAAAAAAATTGACATTGGTTGGACAGTGTTATCATGTAACCTATGACCCCGTCACGATCAAAGTCGCCAGACTAACGATTATGTAGCCAACCAAAATGTATAGATTATTTAAAACCTGTTGTATTTAACATGCTTGCACAAATCCTCATTTTACCACGTTTTTATTAGCTAGCTTTCTTGTCTGTCTGTCTGTGTGTCTGTCTGTCTATCTGTTGGGAGACTTTTGCAATTGATTTTAAACTAACCTCCTGATGAGCTAGAGACTTGAAATTTTAAACATAGCTCAGAACTGGATGACAATGCAATATTTAAAAAAAATTTTTTAAAAAAGCCTATGCGTTTAGGAGATATAAATTAAGACTATAAATTAATATATTGGCGAGCAAAGAATGGGCATTCTGAGAAATTTTGGAATATTATTAGACGAACATTAACAAGTTGTTGAAATTCAGTAAATGGGTATCCAAGTCTACACAAAGGTTAGGACTTCTCCCCACTCTACCTTCTCCTTCACTATTTCCCCACGCTTTCGCCACAGCTCGGTCACGTGACGCGTTTCGTCTCCGTGGTGCATATCTCATAACGTCACGTGACTAATCCGATACCAGTGCCGCCATCTCGAGAAAATGGAGGGGAATACAGTTTACCCCCTCTCTGACGACCAGATTAATACGTGACCAGTGTACGGTCTTAGTGGGAGATGTTAGAGTATGCGCATGGTGCTGGAATGGGATAGTGGAAGGGGAAAAGGAGGAGAGGAAAAATCGACCAGTTTTGGTCGAGTCTGGCGGCACTCCGGTACTGACAGAGAGAGGATAGGCTTTTCCCCCCCAATTCGAGTCGATTCCCTGTGAAGTGCAAGAGGTTTAAAAAATGTGTTTATAAATTTTAGATGCAGTGTTGCACTCAGAACGGAAAGGAATGAAAGAGAT
Organism: Lasioglossum marginatum; assembly: GCA_028455795.1. Classification (NCBI taxonomy): domain Eukaryota; kingdom Metazoa; phylum Arthropoda; class Insecta; order Hymenoptera; family Halictidae; genus Lasioglossum; species Lasioglossum marginatum. The sequence goes on along the minus strand of CM052259.1, from coordinate 4,445,131 downwards.
AGATCTCTATTACGGGCTTGAACCAAGCTCTAGGAACGCAACCCATCGCGATTCCAAGGCTCACCCGGTACATCCGAGGTCGCATTTAGTAGGTACAGTCTCGAATAGAAAGATATCAGGAAACGGCGTGTATTCGACGTCGTGGCGCGCGTCGATGCACGCGTATGCATCTACAGACACGGTCTCCTGGCGAGACCGTTTTCCATATTGAAACGCGTGCTTTATAGGCGCGGTTCTTCCGACGACGTCGTAAACATTTAATGCCGATCGATTTGTTCATACGTGTAATAACACTGAGGCGATACACGTCTCGCGTCGCTATCTATCAGATAGATTAACGCAACATAATTTAAATTATCTTAGACCAGTATATTTTTTGTCTCACGTCCGAGGGGATCTAGATTCTAGAGCCCCCACCATCCACCATGTCCTTGTCATATACCAATTCCACCGTATCGGTATCAACATTATTTAAATTATATTTACCTATTTTATTAAAGATTTAGTGGAACCTCTATTATCCGAACCGATGATATCTGAACATTCCATTATCCAAATGTAAATGGTAAAGATTTAATCTAGTACTATAGCTAGATCACTGCTGATAAGTTTACGTGGGCTAGGTAATTGAGAGTTTGGAGACTACTCCGCCGAGTACTTCGGATAATCGAGGTTCTACTATATCGCGAATTAAACAGGTAAATTTGATTAAAATTGTGTTGTGTTTGATATCGTTTCAATCAGAAAAATGCCACGAATATGTTGGTAAAAGTTCGATCAAAGAATCATTGGGAACAAAACAATTTTGTCGCGGAATTGAATAAATAAAAGAGATTTAAAATTAATTCTGTTGATTTGAAGTAAAAATTCCATTATATCGGGAATTAAACAGGTAAAGATTGAAATTGTATTGTGTTTGGTGTCATTTCAATCAGAAAAATGCCACGAATATGTTGGTAAAAGTTCGATCAAAAAATCATTGGTAACAAAACGATTTTGTCGTGGAATTGGATATATAAAAGAGATTTAAAATTAATTCGGTAGATTTCAAGTAAAAATTCCTATTATATCGCGAATTAAACAGGTAAAGATTGAAATTGTATTGTGTTTGGTGTCATTTCAATCAGAAAAATGCCACGAATCTGTTGATAAAAGTTCGATCAAAGAATCATTGGAAACAGAATAACTTTTCCATGGAATTAGATACGTAAGACAGTTTTGATAAATGAATTCTGTTGATTTCAAATGAAATGTGAAAATTCTTGAAACCAGGTTAAGTGACAGCCATATAGTTTTATTAGCTGCGAAAGCTAATGACATTTAGTAGCTTTGACACTACTCCGACAGTCATATACTTTGATTAGCCGTATTTGCGCGGGACGAAGAGGCCTTCGACCCGCAAAGTAAAAATGAAATTTGCCGCATTAAAAAGTGAGGTCCCGGAAGGGTCGGCCGAAAGTGAGCGAACCGTTCGATTTTAATCAGATAAATGTCAAAGTGGCTCCGCAAGGAATCACGCCGGCTAGAATAGAAGTATCCCCGGCTGAAAAACGTGACAGGAAACCAACCACGAGAAAGACTTTTCCCCGCACATATTGATCAGCGTCGGAGGCCGCGATCTGAATGGGTTACATTCCAAATCCTTTCAACCACGATCGATATTCGCCTCGCTATCCGGAGAATCGTTCACCCGGGGACGAACATTCGCTCGGGATACGAACGAAGGATTTAATTGTAAGATACGAAGTGACCCGTTGGATAATAGGAATTCCGCTCTGAGCGCAAACGATCGTCCTCGAGCACGATTAAATACTGTTTGGCTTCCGAAATTGAAATGTAACGCACGATTTCCACGTGTTTATATTGATTTATCATATTTCTTCGACCGCGCGACACATATGCTTCGTATTGAAAGTTCCATTGAAAGATTCGATTCTTTTTCACTTTACTCGATAGCTGCACACAGAGGAATTATATAACAATAATTTTCTCATTGAAATTCGAGTAACGCCGAACATTTGAATTTGAACAGTTACCATTTTTCTAAAAATAATTTCTCTCTGTTGCCAGTCAAACTGCTTTATGTTTGCAGTACTAATCTGAAGACACTTTTTGATATTAAAATTTTAAAAACGCCTGATACTTTGTCCCTATATGTTATAGCGAGCGAAATAAAACCTTACACGCGAAATAAAATTCTGTTTAATTTCGCTGCTGTCTGAAATTATGAATGTGCACAAACGTCCACAGTATAATGATGTCTGTGCACATTAAAATGAAACGAGAGAATGCAGGAAAGTCTTTTCGTAGCTGACTTAATTAAAATTGATTCAAAATGGTAGAAGGTTTAAATTTACTTCAACCGTTTTAGTTGAAAATAGAAATTAAACAGAGATGGATTATTTCTTTCACAGGTTTTATCACAGTTTTTCGTGATTGGCACGGTAATCAATGATATAGCACTAGCAGAGAGCATCAGGCTCTTTAGTATGGACTGCGTGCCATCCTAAACCAGGATTTGTGGACAGCTGCACATTACGCGCGACAGGATCCTAGCTTCCGGACATTATTTATTATTAAAGATACTTTCACTGGCTTTTTTCAAAAAACTATAACATCGCGAGTTTTAATAAAAGCACAGGCATACAGTGGATCCAAAGAGCATTCCAACGCTAAATTTCTTATTCTCGAGAAATTATCGTGGTTTAAACTCTACCTCTACTTAATTCAGCGTTCAATTTTTCCTAGAATATTTTTGCGTGACATAGTAGGTGAAAAACCGAAGACACGTTTTTTCCTAGAAAGTGGTACAAATTGAATAGTCAATTGAATCTATTACAGACTTGGAGATTGAATTTTCCCGAGCTCTGGCGTCAAATGATCGTGTCCGCAAGCGTTTCACGTCCAGCTTCGGAATCATCGAGTATTTCTTCGAACACGAGTCTTTCATGATTCGCCAACAGATCACGACCTCGGGACGTGAGATCATTTCTGGTTGGTCGAGGAATCGCTTCCGGTAAATACGTTGATCCGTGGGGATTTACGTTGTTGCATCGAGTCCGATCGCTCTCGTGACACTATCGGTGGTGGGTCAGCTGTCGCGCTGGAACGCACGGACATCTCGCGTCCGTCTGTTTCCCTGCGGCTGCATAATGCATACAACGCGTCCGTGCACTCCGGCCAAGTCCCTTTTGCACTTACTTCAACTCTCCCGGCATGCCTCTGCATCGCGCACCAACGGTATCTCGTTCCCTCCGGAGGGAAGTTGCTATACTTTGTTTGTCGCGGCACGGCGCGGCGCGGCGCGGCGCAGCGGCTCCGCCATGTCGAGCTCGTTCCACGGCCTGGTGGCCAATCCTGTCTCGCGAGATCACGTTGTTGCACCCACGAACCTCCTGAATCCTCGTAGAGATATCGGCCCGCTCCCCTAATCTTTCCGGCTTAATTACGACCATCTGATCGAGCATTTACCGCAGCCGCTATCTTTCCATTTGTTTGGCGCAACGCACGGTGTTGTGATTACCCATTATATGTAAAACACACACTCAAAATCGTCTTCGTACCTCTATAAAAAAAACTAATTTTTTGAAATGAAAACTTCTTTATTTACTTAATGAGTCTGATCCTTCACGCTTCGAAGTGAAACGCTATTCAGGTAAAATCGAGGGAGTCGAGTGTAGCCGAGCGAGTGAGAAACAGACAGGCGCGCGCCGCTGACCTTTTGCTGAGCAGTGAATGAGTCTGATCCGTCACGCTTCGAGGTGAAACGTCATTAAGTAAACTCGGGTTTAGCGAGAAGATACGTGTGCAATCGCCATAGAAGTTTTCACTTTGGTCATGCGGTCTTATGCGTACAGTACTTGTGTTTTTTTGGTTTTTTAGCTTTTTTTGGTTTTTTAGTTCTGTTTTTTTTTTGTTTTTATTATGTACATCTTAGAAATTCTGTGCCAGAAATGGATTGGCAAGCGTGCGTAGACTTGTTCCGCTCAAATTTATTAACCATTTAGACAAGCAACGCGATCTACGTTATTAACTCGCCCCCTGAAACGCCCGTGAAACAATAATCGCACGGGAAACAGAATTCCTGAAACTTTAACGATACTCTGGTCTCGTTTCCCGGTGTTCCGTGAGTTTTGATAAATTCTCCGGACGTGTTTTCCTTGCACACTGAACTGCGAGCACTATCTCACACGCGAGCAAAGAGAATACAGTACCGTATGTCTTTTAATACAGAGACAGTCTCTTCGCAGTACTTTCTCGCTGCATAGGTGATTATTTCTAATTTTCATGTTTACCTGCACTGAAACAATAGATAATGTTCCCAATGCCAATACACACCATTATATTCATGTGCACCTCTTGAAGTTTCTGTGATTCCAGAACAAACTCCGTTTCATATAAAATATTTAACCCTTTGCACTCCAGCCTAGTGACTCATATATATATATTGTTATATATTATATAAAATATTATATAAAAAATATGGTTGCTGCAATAAAACAAAATATTTATTCCTTAGCTACATTATACAGGGTGTCTCAAAATTCCTTCAACATCCGGAAATGGGAGGTACCTGAGATCAGTTGAAACGAAATTTTCCTTTGCAAAAATGTCCGGAGCGAACGGAGTCCGACTCGGCGACAGGTCCCGCTTAGCGTGGCGTCGCCGTTGGCGGAACCAGAATCAATCCGCTGTAGCCGCGCTCTGATTGGTCCGTGTTTTTCAATAATAACTTCTAAACAAAGCCGCGGACGCCATTTTTGCAAAGGAAAATGTCGCTGCAAATGATCTCGGGAACCCATTTTTGCGGATGTTGAAGGAATTTCGAGACACCCTGTATAAAACAAGTTCAAGCATGTGCGAATAATCCCATGTGGGGTTTTATAGCTTAATAGAAAAAAAAAGTTTATAAATCTCCAACAAAATGAAAAATTTTATGTTTATAGCTCCTATTTCGAATGTCGCATTATCGGCGACAACGGAGTGCAAAGGGTTAATTTCAAAGTTACATGTATATAGTTTTCTCGTCTAGTACTCTGTAAAAAATAATAAGATTTTAAAAAATTGATGTAACTACGTTTTAAGAAGGAAATGTGACTCCTGTGGGAGACATACGCTATAAGCCAATTTTCTGACAGACTCATTTCAGTTCGCCGACGAAGGGCAACCTCGTTCCTCAGCTGCTCTGCTAGTTTTTCATCTGCTTTAATTTGTAACATTGCTGGGACAACCTGGCCAGAATTTATGCTCACAAGGATACCTCGCAGCTGACCTCCGTCGAATTTTAACTAAATTTCTGGCGGCGCTTGTACACCGCAAATAATAATGCTCTGCAAGAAGATTTTGCTACAGTGTACTTTCATGAGGGATTAACATACATATGTTTGCAAAATAGGATAATACAGTACACAAAATCGGTCTTTGCACGCTGGTGCATTATTTTCTTGTTCAACTTTATTTCTCGTAGACTGAAATGCTATTTTCTTTATCTTTCTGCTTGTGGATGAAAGATGAGTGATAGATTCCCAGAGCAGTGGCTTCGAGCTTGAAAATGATTCCAGATCAATTGTTGTACCACTCTTTTTTACAAACTTATAACAGTAGATTTTTCGACAGGTTTTTGAAATTTAACGTTCCGATAGTTTTGCGAGCTACTCTGTGTGTTAAACAATGCTGTCTGTAACAAATGCGCATTGGCAACAGATGCTCTATATGACATCATAATTTCGAGGTCCGAAACGTAGGGTCTTTCATCAAAATACTGCGACACGTTGAACGCACGTGCTTATGGGACAGTCCCGTGTTTTATGTCGGCTAATCTCGTAAAAATGCATGGGAAATAACGCTCATTTTTCATCTCCAGCCTCGCCAGCCCACCCGTACTCCTTCTTCTAGCCTCGGGCACGTTTCCCATTGTTCGGCAACACCGGCAAATCTGCAATCCGACGATCACAATACATTTGAAACGGCTTTAGGTGTAATATCCATCCGACACGTCTCACGGTACGTAATTATGCGATCGGTATCAGCGCACAGACGGGCATCCTTTCAAATTTTCATTTTATTAAATGACTTCTTAACGTGACGCCTGGTGAAAAGAAATGTTTCGTATAAAAATTTCTTCATTTTTCTCGTCGAATCTATTAGAAAATACAGTAATCGCTCGTTCGTTGTCTGGCATGGTGGGCAGGATCGTTGTCCGGTGCCTACCCATTCCACTGCCTGTCAACGCCGCGTCGCTCCGCAGGGCGGTGACGATTGATGTCGGCTCGGGTATATCGGCGTGAGCACCACTACATTGACTCGAATGAATCGAATGTTCAAACTTCTTAATTTACATTATTTTTTTATGGGACCTTCATGAACGTATTTCTGGCATTTTTCTGATTAAAATGACACCAAACACGATATAATTTCAATTGTACATAGTGTCTGTAAAAATGAAACACGCGGGACTCAGATCTGTCCGGCGACGGCGATACGCTTCGGCCACCCGATCCGTGTTTCATTCTGCCTTCTCTATGTTCGGCTCTCTATTGAAGTCTCGGCGCGGTCGGCGCGATACTTTAGACGCAGTCATAAATCAAAAATAGCGTCCCATCAAAAATAGGGTCGTTGTCACTGAAAAACACGGCTTCTGGACAACGAACGAGCGATTACTGTAAATAGTTTTTTATCTGAAAAAAAGAGTTGACCTTTGAATAACCTTCAAGACGGCTAACAAATGAAAAATGAATAGAATAATTGTATGTCTCTCTCGAAATCGTCAAACTTTTGTATTAAATATTTTTTTGCGCTACACTGCGTTTGCTCCATACATCGCAGTACAAAAAGTAAAGTAAAAATCGTATTGGCATATCTTGGCAGCCAATTCTTTTTGCATTGTTAACAGAAACCTTTACAACATCCAATGGCGCAAAAAGTAAAAATTTCTTTCTTCCTTTCCTTGAAAATTCCACAAATGCGGAATATCGCAGCAAGTAATAGGTCATCTTCAAACTTGAATAATTTTAAACAGACAAACAGTAAGAAAGTGAAAATTGCTGAAGACTGTAATGTATACCTGTTTAAAAAGTGTCTGTAAAGAAAAAATTAACACAACATCGTCGTCACATATAAACGATCCTAATAGCCGAGCGATGTTCCAGTAATGGATGAAGAGAAAAATGAGTACAACATTTTTTACTTTCAATGCATAGCAACACTACAGGAGCGCATAAATAAACAAAATAAACCTGGTAGTACTGGTCATATATTCCAATAGCTCAGACAACCAAAATTTTTCACCTTTCGCAAGATTTGAAAAATCGTATTTTGTCCAACTCTTCCACCGTGCGTCGATGATTCATTGTTCCAGCGATAAGGAGGATAAAAATGTCCTCGAGTTTCGCTGTTGACCACGCGAGTACTATGAAAGCATGCTCTGTTTAATCTCCGTCCATGCGTGGACGCAATATATCGAAGATCAATCCAGGGGGGTCGGGCATCGAGTAATTTAATCGCCGCGCATATCGCGTCCAACTAAAAGCCACTCCCGTACGTTGGAGAACGCCTAATGAACCAGCACAGATCAACTCGGCCAGTGATGAGACGAAATAAACGGTTGCCTCCGTAATGGAGCACGTTTTGTATACTATGGTTACGTTTGTTTATAACGGAACCCATACGCCACGGCAAACAATCCTCCGGGGAACCGGCATGGGGGAACCCGACGTATAATTTCCAGTTCATGAGGCAATAATAATTCGGGACAGCTGATCACCGTAAGCGCGATTGAAACAGCTTTATGCGCCAGATTACGCCATGATTTGCTCGAACTGTGTTTCCGGACCGAATTAGGACAGTTTACCTTAGCGACCATTCGTTCCTCATTTGCCGACAGAAAGTGACAGCCGCGAATGATCGACGAGACCCAATGGCAAAAGTTTGTTTACTGTAATCGCTTGTCGGTTAACGAACTGTTTCGTAATTCACATTTTCTTGGACACTGTTCGTTAACCCATGAAACGAGACCGTGTGCAGAGTGTTTCTGATCTGAACTTTAAACACATATAACTTTGAACGAAAATGTTGGTTCCTAAGATTAAAACATGGATTTTCGGCATTTTCTCGTCGAAATCTACAGGATTGTATAAAAAAAAGTTAAAAATATCTGGTTTCCTCAGGTGAAGTTTAACCGAAAGCAATAGTGGTACCGAATATCGGACACTTTCGAAATATGTTACACTTTCTTATCTCGAACATGGGCGCAGTTGTTGCAATAAAAGTGGAACTTTGGAGTTAAAGAAAATTAAGGAGAATAAAAATAATTGTAAGCATATAACAAATGTAGAATCCACATTTAAGAGTATTGAGCTTTAATATCAAGCAGAAATTAAATTTTTAAATTTCACCAATAATTTGAAAGAAATAATTTGTTGGTGTGTTGACTTTGTAAAATTGATTGGTAAAAATAATTTGGAAAGCGTCTTCTATAGTCTTTTTGGTTGCAGAATTGAGTTCTGGCAAATGGAAACAGAATTTTAGCAATTGTACTAACTACTTGTACGAGTTATTACTTCGTCGCATTTGGATTCGGGGTACAATTGTATGCTGGTACTATTTAGGTAGAGTGGCTCGAAACCAGTCTGCCAATGGTTAGACCAAATTATAAAGTACTCCATCCACTCATGCTATTATCTTACTTTTCAACACGAATTGCGACGCTTGACGTTTTAAGACACCTAATTTCAACTGGTTTATCACTGTGAATGCACCCCACAAATTTAATTAATTGTAACAAACACAAATACTATATTTCGTTTTAGAACCTTCGTTATTTTGAATAACAGTCGGTATAAAACACAACTACATTGTCTACCATAAAGTATGATATGCAACACGACGAAATACGGACTGTCACGATGGTTTAGAAAGGTTTTTCGTTTATTTTTAATTTGGTAAAATTGGAAGTTCCATTTTATCCCGCGAAATTCATTTTTCTTCGTCAATGAATTCCACAAAATGAAAGTTGCCCGGTTGAAAAAGAAATACACGCACACGTCTATACTATATTTGAGGTATTAAAAACCAATTAAAATTGTTAATTCCATTTAATGCACAAAGAACTATAAAAATATAACCAAATAAAATATGCTCTATACAAAACGAAATAAAAACAATATAAACTAATTATAATCCGCATAAAATATGAAAACAAATTTTTATTTCATTTAATATTTTTCTTCGGGAAACACGTTTTCAAAAAAACATGAAACGACCACGCAATTATTGTCGGGCGAGTTCCGCCGCATATAATAGTATAATAGAATCCGCTTGTAGATTTGAATCCTTGATTAAAATTGAAATGGGACATTAGCCTGATTCATGAAGATTGGTTTTATTATTAAATATGCTTCTGCCCGACGTGATGTCAACCCAAACAGTTAATGATGTTTAATGAGACAACGAATTCATTTAGATATGTACGAATTAATATGTAAAACTGATTTCCTAAATTTAGAAATTGTTTGTTGAGTTTGATCAATTTGACCAAACAAATGTTAGCCCGAGTCAGACTTGAATTGTAGCCACGAAGAAAATTATACAGAAACGGAAATTATGATGAATGAAAAACGTGGGGTAATGGGTTTAAATCGACGAACATTTGAAAAGCCACTCACAATGTTGCAGTTACGATATGCATCTGACAAAACCCAAGTAAGGCATCCGGAAGATCTGACTCACTATGTTCTCCCCAGCCCGGCCCGACCCGGTTTGCACGGGAAAAGTACACACGGATTTGTGCTCACGTGACGTCTGCATATCTGAAATCCTCGAATGAAAATTGAAGATGCGCCAACTGGGTCGCTTGATCTTCCGTCTCTGAGAGCCTCCTACCAAAACATAACCGTGACTCTTCTGGCGGTATTCGATTCGCAGGAAGAATTGAAATGATTCCAGCGCTCGATCAAATAAGTGGTTCATCGCTTCACCGGAACACTTCAACCGAGAATGAACGCTCCAATCTGAGATTCCAATAGCACCGGGAAACAAATTCCCAAGGATTGATGCATCACTAGACTGCGAACAATTGATAGACATTGTCAGATTTATATTAAATGAGTTATTCGAATTTGATCTTTATTAGGATTAAATTTTTACTATATTAGGGACTGTCATAAAGGTTGGGGGACACAAACTTTTTTGTTTGTTTTGGTATGTTCTGGTTATTATTATACAGGGTGGGATGGAAATCGTAGTACAACCGGGCGGGGGTGATTCTACATGCAAAAATAAGTCGAAAAAAAGGAATAACATTTTTTCGTTTGGCAGCTCGTATTCGAGAAAATCGAGTTTAAAGTTCCGCCAGGTTCGCGTGCTTTAGTACAGGCAGTTCCAACTAATAGCTCCGAAGCTATTCGAGGCACCTTCCCTGCTTAGGTTCTTCCCCCACTCTTAGACTTCGCCGTTAGATCTATAGTAGTGGGAAGCTCCTCACGTCTCTGTTCACTAACTCTATGGCTATATGTAATATGTAGTGGGAAGAGGTGGGGACCTTGCTGTTCTCGGAGGGGAATAAGTTGGAACTCCCTGCTTTAATATATACAGAAAGTAGAATTGCTTGCTCATGGTCAGACGAGTCAGACGAGTCAGACGAGTCAGACGATTCGTATGCAATAGCACGTGTATTCGCTGCATTTTCAAACTCGATTATCCCGAAAACAAGCTGCAAAAATGTTATTTCTTTTTTTCGATTTATTTTTATATGTAGTATCACGCCCTGCCCGGTTATACTACGATTTCCGGCCCACCCTGTATAATATATATAACAATGGTATTGTTTTGATATAGTATACATTCTTTTGCGTAATTCTCATCCTATGAAATTTTATAGCTGAAAAACAAAACGTGTTCCAAACTTTACGACAGTCCCTTACCTAGACTATTGTGCAAAAGAAAGAAGCACCCGGCCATATTTAATAGAAAAGCGTAGAAAATCAAATAGGAAAAAGTATTCCGCTGTTTATTTGAATAGTTCTGAGAATATGTGTTGTTGCGGATTATCTCTAATACTTTAAATGCAATAAATCAATCATTGTACAATACAATTCCTACATAAAGATATCGTTTGTCATTATATCTTATAATTATACCGGGTGCTTCTTTCTTTTGCACAGTAGTGTATGTAAATTGGCAATAACTAAACCGAAATTACTTGAGTAAGAACATCACTATATTAAAAATTACGGAAAGCTTTATAGTGACATACTTTACTCCCTAAAGTCAAACACGCTATAAATGCAAAAGCATCCGCGGTCTGCTAATGACCACGTCAAATCACACGCGTGCAATCAGCGCGTCTGTTGGTTTCAAAATGAGATAGCGACTGTATGTGGGCTTCATAAAAACTCTGTTCAACTATGAAGTTTTAATAACGTACAGCGGGATGAGTGGCGGACCGTCCCGTTCCCAAAATGCAAAATCCTAGGATGTGCATAGTAAGTCTCCTCGAATATCGTGATCTCCTAAAAACTGCGGAAGTTAACGGGCAAAGTATCGCGTAAATTACGGTGTTTCGCGACGAAACCGCGTTAACGATGTCATTCACCGGAACTTTAGATCCACGAACACCTACCGCTAATAGCGTGGGAACACCTCGATACGGGAATCGAGTTTCGCTCACGGCATTATAGGAGCACGCCGCCAACATCAAACTGCACGAGTCATGAAAATATATTCAACTTTTCAACTTTTCAACTCCGGCTCGTCTGTTCTAGCGGCGCGGCCCGAGAAACTTTTCCCTTCTCTCATGAAACTCGATTCGCGACACTCGCTTGCACTTTTTCCGCAAACGTTCCTTCGCTTGTTTCGTCCATATTAAGCCACGACATAAATTAGGGGAGCACACTCCAACCGATGGACACACACAACTGCGACCGTTAAAAATTCCATTTCAAATTTTTCTCATTATTTATGACGTTGCATGTCAACGAACAACTCGCGACCCAAAAGTTTCCGAAAATATTTAATCAAAGCGCCGCCTTGATATGAGAACGGATAACGCGTTCTAGATAGAGGTTCCTGGATGGCTTGGAATTTTTCATATATTGTTTAAACAAACAAATTAATTTCCCATTGGAAAATACACAACTTAAGAAAAGATTCAATTTTTTCAACCTCTGGTTTCCGAGATATCTCGAGAAATGTTTGATCCCTTTAATGTGCATGGTGGTTAAACTGTAACTTGGGTAACCAGAAATTTTTGCTTCTCTCATATCTAATCCAGTAGATTTGGACGAGAAAATGCTAAAAATCGAAGTTTCGATCCTAGAAGATCAGTGGTTCAAAAGTTATGAGTGGTCAAAGTTGAGGGATTTTTAGTGCTTTTGACAGGTAAGAGTGTCGCCATGTTGTTATCTAAGTGACAGTCGCACGCCACTTATCGAGCGCAAGCGCTAGGTGTCACCACAAGTACTCTAACACCAACCAACTTGGACTATACCTTTTCTTTGAAATCCTGTATATGATTCTCTATATTTTAATTATTGTTCGATGACAGCTTGTCTCAGAACAAAGTGTACATCTCAAAGATAACCGCTCTACATTATCGGCATTACTGTGTGCCTGAGCTGCCATCTAACAGTTCCGCTCGGTAAGCGACGCGCGAAACTCACTACATAACAACATAACGACCCTCTCACCTGTCAAACGCACGGTAAATCGCTCAACTTTAAACACTCATAACTCTTGAACCACTAATCTTCTAGGATGGAAACTAGAATTTTTAACATTGTCTCGCCCAAATCTATTTAATTACATAAGAAAAAGGCAAAAATGTCTGATTACACAAGCAGTCTGGATGATTGCCGATAAAACACATGAGTTACATAAAAACCGGCTTGTGTAACTTGAATGTTCTCTTAGTATAGAAATATTCGCTCGAAGTCACTCAGCCCTCTTTGGCTCTTTGGTGAATAATAGAGGGCGCGTGTGGGTCGTTTGTTCCGCTCGCTATTATGACTACATTATCGTCAATTTGTATCTCGAACACACTGAATAGAATCCACAATGATTTAACAGGCAGGACAGCCGCAGAAGGCCTCCCATGACCCTGCCCCCCCCCCCCCCCCCGCTTTCCATCGCTCTTCTTTTCCTTTATCGGTAAGTCGAAGCGCCCGAAGGAAGTTTCCCGTAAATTATGAAGCCGGCGCCTTTATGTCAAAGAGCACACCGCACCATACTTGACAAGCTTACGTGTGCGCAGCAGGGCTCGAAGTTGGGCAAGTAGTGGTACAAAGCGCGACGTAAATTTTCCACGTCGTTCACTTCCATTTTGCTCGACAGCGAAGTTGTAAATGGACGCCCTGGGAACACTGTTTCGCGATAACCTGGGCCTGAATCGTCGATGAGACACTGCACAACGACAAGTCAATGTTTGCCTACTAGTTTTGTCTACCGATAACCTTGAGCAATGTTTGCCGACTGGTTTCGCGCCCCACGTCCGATGGTTATTAATGGTCCGAACAAATTAAGGGGGTGTCCCCACTATAACACACCTCGCATGTCGTCTATGGAAGCTAATGAACGCGAGTGGATTTTGTCCTTGAAACAGCTTCATGAAAGTTCATAATTGTATCTTGTTATTCAATTCATTTAATACTACAGTAGGACCTCGATTAACCGGCTTGATCGGGAGACAAACAACCCGGATAAATCGAGGCCCGATGGATAATTGAGACCCGAGGGAAATCATTAAAATGTACATTATATTCCAAAATAAATTCTTTATTTTTGAAAATTTATTTCCCTTCGTAATATAATCATATTTAAACGTATATTTGTTTGTAATCGGGATACGGTTAATCGAGGTCCTACTGTATACTAATACAGTAACACCTCGGTAATTGGACAGGGAACACGCCACACGCGATAGTAAGAGAACCGAGTAAAAACTTTAGAGTTTTACATGGGACATCTTTTTGTTAATATACATATATATAAGTAGCGTAATATGAATTCTAGCCAGACATAAATTTCATCCATTTCATGACCTTGAATAGTTATAGTCACTGAATTCGCAATGAAAAGGACTATTATTGTAGATGTTTAAAAAAGGGTGGTTCCATTTTAAAAAATGAAGGTCACCTTGATATCTCTAAAACAAATGACATAAAAACAAAAATTTTTTGGCATCGTGTCAGCCCCATTTTATCATTCAACTTTGTCTTCAAGACATTTAACCCTTTGCACTCGGAGCTATTTCGACTCGAAAATTCAACATTTCTTCCGACCTAGAATAATTCCCTTCCCCTTCTTTCATTTTGTGGATGAAATTGATATAATACCTCATACAATTCTGAAATATGTAGTAATT
>CM052259.1:4382835-4430675 GCA_028455795.1 Lasioglossum marginatum | reverse complement strand
ATACGTTTCGAAGACTTTGAAATTTCGAGCACTTCGAAGTTCCCTTCATTCCTTCGAATCGTTCGAAGCTTCGGGAAAGTCAACTCCGTCTTTTTCAATCTTCTAATAATTTACAATACTTCGGAGGTTCGAAATTCGAAACTTCGATTCTCATCACCTTCGAAGTTTCTGAAATCGAAGCTTCGGAATCTTCGACCATCGAAGGAAAGTAACAGCCCTAACCTAACCCTAGTCGATATTCACACCGACCCCTTCACTTTGAATGCGCCACGTATCTGTGTTTTCTTGTCTAATTTTGTACACACACACATTTTGTTCCATTCACCCTTCCACTCTTTTCGTTCATTCATCTATTATTATTATTATTATTATATACGGACCGAGGTCCTTTTTGTAAGGAAAAGCCGAGCCGTTGTAAGGAGAAGTCGTATTTATTTGTATTAAGAACGCACAGATAACCAATCATTGACAGACGTGTTTGTCGCGGTTGCTCGTTTCGATCTGATCTTCTTTTTGCGATTCGTTGGCGATCGTAACTCTACTGTTAATTACGATTCTTTGTTATTACGAATTCAGTCATATATAGGGCTGCCTATTAACACGCACACATACAATACACACATACATCATCCGTACTTTATACGTACCCTATATTTTCAGTACCTCATCCGTACCCTATATTTTATACAAATGTATACAGTTTTTACAGTATAACTGATAAAAACAAAAAGAAAACATAACAAAAAAGAAAAAATGTCTTAACCTATTTACATAAAAATGGACCGCGCGAAACTAAACAAATACAGGTACGATTAACAAATAGTATTGCGCAATTTTGTCTATTGAATCTATTTTGTCTAATGAATCTATTCATCCCTCCATTCCCCCATATGGGTACGGACCGTTTTCCTTAATTGTTACTGTCACTATCTTTTATGAATATTAATAATATTCTATTAGTGTGTAAGGGTGTTTACACCTTTGTCATGAATAGAGAAAATAAATAAAATGTATAAACGTCATAAATAAGGCCAGCTTGCGAAGCGCTTTCGAAGATTATCGGACAGATAATGCATACCTAGAACTGGTTGGTATAATATTGACTTATGGGCACGGACCATTTTCCTTAATTGTTACTGTTACTACGTTTTGCTAATACTATTAACACATTACCGACCGTTGATTATTGCAAAAGTTTCAAAAATCTATGGTACATGGCTAAACACTTTTTAATGGAACCTTCAATAGCAACAGCAATTTTCATTGCGAACTAACAATTCACCCTCAATAACGTCATCTAATAGTTTCATTTAAGATTGCAATGTAAAAGAAAATTCCTATGCTTTCTTTTGGTACAGCACGATTATCCGAGCTGTTTTTGCTCGATTTTTTATTCAGGCTATTTGCTTTGTTCTGTACTGCATTTTTTATAATAGCTCATTCGTTTGGTCGGAATGTTCTACAGCCTTAAGATGCCTCTACTTGACTTTACAATAAATTTTTTTTAGATTCTTCGTTTTTCAATGAGAATTCCAGTCGGCCTGAACGGAAAATTAAGCGTGAGGCCTGAACATACCCCCCGCGGCACGGAAGATGTTAATAGGCTTCCGATAGGTAAAGTGTTAATATTCTATGGTGTTTACACCTGTCATGAATAGAGAAAATAAATGAAATGAAAGAAACACATAAGTCAATCAATACGTCAACAAATAAGTCAATAAATACTGTCACAAATAAGGTCAGCTTGCGAAGCGCTTTCGAAAATTGTAGGATAGATATCCTAACCTATCCTAACCTAGAACTGGTTGGTATTATATTGACAAATTGAAATAACAGACTTGGAAACAAATCGGGCAAACAGACCGGGGAAGACACAAAGAGTCGTGACACCCGAGCGTTGAAATCTCTTGACGAGCCGCCCCTCTGCTCGATAAATATTTAATTAGACAGCTATGCAAATTTCCGGACAGTGGCGCGTAATCAATAATACTGACCGCGGGAATAATAACAACATAACGAAGCTCATTTGTATACGATTCGCATTTTAATGCACACCGGCGGTATGGCGCGGCGCCGCGTCAGAAGTGAATCCTCGGGTATCGTTGGGAATTATTCGCGGCACAATGAATCTCAGTTTTTTCCCCCGCTTTTCACCCCGCCGAGCGAAATACTAGGATGATTTTAATGAATTGTATTATATTATCGATCGCCGCTAACAAACGCCAGTCGCTTCGGCGCGACGGCGTTCCGTCTACAACGCGTTTAATCTGCATTTTCGGCGCAGCCCCTTCCTCGCTTGCTCCCGTCGATGGATTAATTATACCCCGAAAAAGAAGGATGTCAGGGGAAAAATTTAATTAAAGCGGGAATAAGAACGAATTCATAATCGAGTGCGCGACTGCGATTAAAAAACATCGGAGAACGAATAGAATCACGAGCGGTCAGTGCAACGCGCCAATTATTTTGGCTCCGATTCTTCGTTTAAGCTTTCCGCGTCCGTGTGCTTGCTCGCTTGCTAATTACGCCCGACTAATTACTGGAACTGCATGCCGACATATCGATGCTAAAGCCCCGAGCCCTTAATCGGATGAATATAGATGCGTCCCCGCGGTAATCCGGGAACTCGGTTGGCCACCCGCCAAGAATGCAGAACTATCCATAAGGTGCATTTACAGTATGTCGCCGCGTTTTCGCCAAAAAAGAGCCGGACCGTGAATTTTCGCCGAACGACCCCGATGAATCTTTTATTGGCCCGGTCCTTCCAGCGCAACGCCCAGAAACGACCGTTCCGCATCTCCGGAAGAGTTATTGCTCGAATTGCCACCGGAAATTCAAAAACAATGTCGTCAAACTCTGGACACCATATACAGTCGTCAGGGACCGAAAGATAGGACACCCTATTTGTTTGTTCATTTTTGTTTTTTCTATTTGGTTCAGTTAGTTAAACCAAAAATGTTGCTCCGCATGAATTTCTCTAGAAAAATGGAAATTTTCAAGACTTTGTGGGACAAAATAAAAGATGGCATGTACAAGAAGAACCAGAATGGTGGCGCCCTAACCTGTCAAAAACGCCTGAAATCGGCCAATATTTCTATAACTTTTGAACCAGTGAACTCCGGTATATTTCTGGCATTCTCTCGTGAAAATCTATAGAATTTTACAAGAAAAACTTGATATTTTTTGGTGAAAATTATACAAAGTTATACGTTTCGCAAAGTCTTGTATAATGTTTTCATTGTTTCCTCTTCGGGTAATCTGAAGACATTATATTGTTTGACCCACAACCATGAAAATTGTTTCCAGAGAAATGTTTTTCAACCCGAAAGTTCGGTTTTACTCGAGAAATTGCCCGAACGTAATGTTGTTCATGGCTCGGTAGTTCTAGTGTTCAGTGTGTGGAACACGCAAAAGCGAAATGTCAGTGTAATCTGATTGCCTCAAAATGGAGTCTGTTAGCTTCTGAACGAACAAAGAAACTCGTATTCGCGCGCTAGTGGCCGCTGCTAGCAACGAGATTCGTTAACTTTCTGGCTGTTGTTTTGATAGATCAACAAAGTGTGGCGTGTAATTGAAAAAATCGCACGATCAAATTGGCTGGGATATTTTGCGCCACGGAACAATTCCTTGCGTACGAATGATCAAACGGGCCGTTCGCAATGGCCGCATGTCCAAACGATTGTGTATCGCTGTCCGTCAACTAACAGGCAATATCATGGCATCATTTCGCGCAGCGAAGCGCGGCCTCGCTGGAACAATGACGCCGCCCGGAAAAAATCACTGCGCATTAAAAAGCGACAAATGACACGAAGCGAGAGAGTCGGTACCCGACGACAAACTGCCGGCATCGATTTGACGTTGATTGACGAATGTCCGCGTCGTTCGTCAACGTTATTACGTTTACACGTGGCGTACGCGTGTCGGCCGCGATCGATAAGACCGGCGCCCTGGTCCGGATTGGAAAATGCAATCAACAACCAAAAGGTCGGGAACGAATGCACAGTCGACTTTTCGGATAATCTCTTCCCTGAAGATTTACTCGCTGTTAGATTACCTGTTTGCGATGCCTCTGTTCAACGCAGCAACGAAACGACCTTCGTAACAATTTGTTCTACGAACTATGCAATTAGGGTACAAGACATTGCACAGTGTTCGATGCTATATTTCGGGATTTCCGGACAAAATTAACCCTTCGCAGTCGAAGCTATTTTAACTTGAAAATTAAACATTTTTCCCGACGTAGAATAACTTCATTGTACACTACCGTCCATAAGTATTTGACCACTTGGCGGAATCGAATCTAAAAGTTTATATCAACGTGGTAACTTAAATTTCTTTGAAGTATTAGGTTGGCAACTAAGTTTGCGACCTCCACATTTTCTTAAACGAAGTCATTTATATATTTTTTAAGTACAAGTATTTTATATCAAATTAATCGCAAAATTCAGAGGTTTCCAATAATATACAGTTCAAAAGGAATGGTCACTGAATGATATGATATAAAAGTTAGTTATAATATAAAAGGATTACGAAGATCGCGAATTTAGTTGCCAATCTAATAGAATGAATATAAATGTATATGATTGACATAGAAGCATTATAATGCATTACATGTTAAGGACTTTACCAGTAATTAGATGAAAGTTATTAAATACTTCGTTCATCGATATATCCACCTCGCTGGGCAATGACGGCGTTTACAATTCGAGGCAATCTAGCAACAAGCTTTTTTAATGTTTCTTCCTGGAGATAGTAAACGGATAGAGCGGAGAGACACTTGAAACCACCACTACTTATGCAAGTGTGTTCACTCGACCGGTTTTCGTTCAATTTTTCTTATTATCTTTTTATTCACAGTAATTGATGTGGAATATTATCTGTATTATTAATTATTACTTTTATGTATTTTGTATATTTTCGATAAACTGAAGGTGATCAAATACTTATGGACGCTAGTGTATATGATTTTTTTCATTTTGTGGACGTGAAATTGATACAGTACCTCGTCCAATACTTAAATGTGTAGTAATTGATTAGACAACAATATATTTAATAATGTAAACAATATTATTATGTTACGGCAATTTTTTCGATCTTAGACCCCTAATACTTTTTAAAAACAATACAATTTCGTAACCACAAACGCTTATTCTTAGTTTTTAATAACACGAAAGAAGGTGGTCGGTAATGTAAAAATAATATAACGAACATTTACTTCATTAATTTTTCAATATTCATTCACGTGTCTGGCATTAATATCAGAATTTTTAATGAAACTTGTACCTCGTACCTCTTAACGGTTATCAAAGATCACAGATCTTCATTAATTGAATTAGTTTTAATTAAATTACTTTACATATCAGTTTTTTTATCAACCCATTCCGTATTAACTCTGCGCGTTATTATAATGAAAGTCTTTAACATATAGATTGTATAGTGTAAAGTGCATTAGGGACGCGGATCGAAATTTCAATCTCTGCATTTTGCACGTTCCATTTGTAACGTTTAATACGGTTTCAAAATACGCGATACGAATTCTTTTAACCAAAAAATACAGTTCTGCTTGCAACGAATTCGCGGAAATATTGTCGCAATTTAATTTTCCCTGATTATTTCATAATTTCGCGAGCTTTATTTCTCTCGGGTCCCATGATACTGTTTGAATTCTGTGTGCTCTGCGTGGAATTGTTAACCGCGGTATTGTACTTCCCATGCAATTCACTCTAATGCAAGACACATTCTATTAAAGAGGAAACATTCTATTAAATCTCTATGTAATGTTCTTCATCGCTTACATCATTTACTCGGCCGCGTCCTCATTTGAGAGCGATTCTTTCGCCGGTTATCTTTCATCCACCAGTTATAAACAGTAAATTCACGATATCAATTCCCATTTGACGATCGTTTTATAAAAACTAATAAAACTGCTCGCTGGAATAGCAGACATATCTATACATATACTACTCTATCGGCTTCATACTCGTATAACGGATAACTTCATTCCAGTATTCAATTTACTGGAACTCAATTTGGCGCACGCCCCACGGATTATATTTCTCGCGAATATGGAAAAATTCGTTAATGCAATTCAGTTTTCGTAAATCGGGTTAACGATTTCTCGTTATTTTATGATTTTTCAACAATGTTATTCCATCCTTCTGGTCCATCATCGTTAATTTTACATACAGCCATTAGCAAACCGAAGACACTTTCCTGGTCGAAAATGTTGCAAATTGATAAGTCCGTAAAAAGATTGAAACATTTCTCTCGTGACTGAATATTTAAAATTTAAAACACCGTATATTTAAAAATTAAACGCGCGAGATCATAAAAAAAATAGCAGAATTATGCGATTTAAGGGAGCAGACTCCTTTTTCTAGGATTGCAAGTTTTCTCGATAATACAAAAACGAAATGGGGTTTTTCAGTAGTCAAAAACGCCAACGACCATTGCCTCGCTGCAAAAACCGGTTCTCGTCCGATCATTGTAAATAAAACAATACCAAAAACTGTTACGAGGATTTCTAATAAAAAAAAAATTTTTTTTCCCCGCACGCACCCTCTATACCTTTAAGATTTAGACATTAGAAAGTTTAATGCAAATTACGCCTCGTAAACGAAAAAATAGGAGTTTTGAGGGCGATAGCGCCCTAGATCGATCTTTTATCTTGCGTTTTTGACTACTGAAAAACCCCATTTTTGTATTATGGAGAAATGAGAACGCGAATCTCGCACACTGCAATCCTGGAAACGAGTCTACCGCCTTAAGAAACAGCATGGACTCGAGGGTTTTTCTTAGATCAAGGCTTTACTGTATTTAATCATCGCTCTAAACTCTACGTCAGCTACCACAATGGTTACAAAGGACTCGCCATGATCCGGAGGAAGTAAATGATATCAGAGGCACGTTGCACCCGAAGAATGATGTAATACAATGTAACACGCGAGTAGATGCGAAAACAGTTCGAGTAGATGGATCTACCACGTCATACATTTATGCATTGGATGGACGTATTATACGAGCATCGGCTGTGCTCTTCCATAAATTGAATATTCCTTTGTGGAGAATCTTGAATTATTATCGAACGCAGGAACGTACCCGGTTACCGTGGCCCTGGAATTTTTCCGGCCGGTTTTAGGACCTCCGTAGTGATATCCGCAGACAATCTATCCGGCGCATAAAATTTTATGTCATCCAGAGAGACCGATTCCTCGCCGTGGAGAAGTCAAGGCCCACGCCGAATAACCGGGCGAAATTTTCGCGCGGGAGACGTAAAAATTTCGCTTTCGTGGCACAGGGCGTCTCGATGGAAAGCCAGCGGACGCCCGCGGAAGGGATGGGGATTATAAATTAGAATCGAAAACGTACGAAACGAAATTGGAAAACAGTAACTACACCGTCGGACGTACATATGTTGCACGTTGCCAATTCGGAGAGACGCTCGACTCGTGTGAAAAGTTTCGCGAGCTCCACGGATACCTTGTAACAATTGGCACAGTAATGTTTCTGATTAAATAGTTGCAATTACACTGCGGATCTTTATGCATTTATGGCTTCAAAAAAGTTTCAAAAAATGCTAGACAATCAAATTCTACAGAATTTAGTACGATTTTTATTTATTTCAGATCTACAAAGACTATTAACACTGAAAATAACATTTCACGTGATTCCACTTTCTTAAAATTTGCTTACGAAAATTGAAAATTGCATAAACATCCGCAGTTTAGATATAATACTTCCGGTACATATTTTAACCCTTCCCCTACAATATCGTGTCTGACTCGTGATGAAGATTCTGAATAGAGTCTAATAAATAATATGTATGCTACTGATTTCCTTTAAACCGAAATAAAATTCTGCTTTGGTTTTGTTAATATACAGCTATTGAAGAATATATAATCATACAATAGATATAAATTTTCTCCTTTTTTAGGGAAGTATACGAACTACAAAAAAGTTCCGATCACTGAAACCGTAAAATAAATCGTAGGGCAAGGGGTTAAATAAATTCAATGAAATCCACGTTCTTTGTTTCACAAAGACAATAGAACTTTTTATTACCACGTTTTTATTAGCTCGCTTTCTTGTCTGTCTGTCTGTTCGGTACAAATTTTGCAATTGATTTTAAACTAACTTCCTGATGAGCTAGAGACTTGAAATTTTAAACAGCTCAGAACTGGATAACGAACTGGATGACAATGTAATATTTAAAAAAAATTTTTTTAAAAAGCCTATGCGTTTAGGAGATATAAATTATTAATAAATTTAACGCGTGACCCCACGTTTTTCGTTTTAAATCTTACAAGTATTTTCATAGCTATTAAAAATTCGCAATCACAAATTTTCAGGACTATCTGTACGGGGTTAGGAATCTGTATGGGGCTGGAAAAAATTATTTCATACTTTTTAGTCCGTTTTTTTTTTTACAGACGTTCGACTTTTCTTAAAACGCAGATTGAAAACAACTTAAATTGTCCCTTGAATAAATAAGATAAATAAGTAACTTTATAAATTTCTGGACAACTATCTAAAAATTGTGGTGACTCGAACGAAATTGTCAGGAGAAAATGGACTTTAGGATAACCGACGAAGATGTGCGCACAGGTTTAGATTAGGGGATGGGGATGGCTGACGAATAGCGCGATACACTCTTGCCCGGCGAAAAATAAAATCGCAGGAGACTCTAGCAGGATTGTGGCTGTCCAGCATTATTCGCTAGAAATTGGCTTGTGTTCTGCGCAAAGTAATGGCTCCCGAGCCGAGCGAGTGGTTCAACGTACACCAGTTTTAGCAACTTTCAGACCCCCATGTTCCTCGCGCACGGATTTCTACGTAACGCACGATTTTACCAGGTGCGTATTAATGTCAGGATATATTTCACCGAGCAATTAAAGAACTGCAAGTTCCGCGTGACAGTGTGCGCAGTTCGCATGGAAGGTGTCCTGGCTGGCACAGAGTAATTGAATCGCACAATTTCGCGCATGCGAGGGCCGCGGGAAGGTTTAACGAAACACTAATCCTTTGCGAATAGATACCAAAAAGCATTTTTACGTAAAGTAAGATTTCCATTTGGAGACCAAAAAATTGGTTGCTTGCTGTTCCATTTTATCTCTTAGAATTTATTTGTACTTGAATATTCTTTATTTCTCACAGTTTATACGCTACTGTGCAAAAGAAAGAAGCACCCGGCCATATTTAATAGAAAAGCGTAAAAAATCAAATAAGAACACAGTAAGTTTTTAAGGATTCAGCTGTTTAATTGAATAGTTCCGAATTGAATAGTTCAATAAATCAATCATTGGAGAATACAATTTCTACATAAAGATATTGTTTGTCATTATATCTTATAATTATACTGTGTGCTTCTTTCTATTGCACAGTAGTGTATATCCTAACCTTCAGTTAATTATTTTTAGTCTAATTGTTACGCAAAACTGCCAGGATAATTCTTCAATATAAAATAATTGTTGATTAACAATTCAGCCATTTACCATTTTTACATTCTTTAAAATGATCGATCTCTTTCCATTTAAGATATTATTCTAAGCTATTAGATTGAGTTCAATTGTACTCTTCGTCGAATCGAAGATACAATGATTTTCTCTTGGCGACATTCATTCGCTCGTGCATAAGAAGCAGAACACATTGCGCGAAAGTTTCACCTGAGAAGCATTCCCTCCCGGCCCGTTTCATTAAAGCGCAAAATTATGTTGTAGTCCGCCGCGGAACATTTTACCTTGTAATTAGAAACCCGTTTCGTTTCCCAACTACTGGGCAAACAGTTAAATTGTGCCGAGTCCTGTTGTGGAAAGCGAAAGAAACCGCAGATAATATACGAAGTTGTTTGAAACATTTCCGGGAAACTCGTGAGTCGTTAAACGCCCGGAACCTCCGTGTAAAATTGAACTAACACACCCGGAACAAAATGGAAAGAAGCGGGCGAAGCGAAAGAAGTGTAACAGCGACGTGTAATCCTTGATAATAGTTTGCTCGCCAGAGACTCAAACATCAACGTGGGGAGGTTAACTTTTCAAACGATAACGGGTGAAAGAAATTTCATCAACGAAATTACACTCCTCGTCAAAAAGATAGCCCAGGTGTGCTGTCTTTAATTTCTCAATGACGCATATAAAGTTTTACGTTTGTGACGTATAATATCTTTTTGACGAGGAGTGTAGCTTGTTCTTGTAAAAGTCATCCAATTCTGTTTGTTGATTGAAATCGATTCGATTAATTTTCTCCACTGGATCTGCTATGAAGCCATTTAAATTTCGATATTTTCTTGTCGTTCTTACCCTTTATTAAACACGATTTCCCCCGGTGAAACAGTTCTATGATTGACGCTCGCGTTTATTTGCTCCTTGCATCGCGCTCGGAATTTTGATTGGCCGGTAATAACATAGATATGTCGTCGAGCTTTCAGCGTTACGAGCTTGCGTTTGATGTATCGTGCACGCAGACGAAATTGCAGCGTCAGTTCCACAGACGTCTCGCTGACCAACAACTGTCATGGGAAAAATCTCTATTCATAGGGAAGCATAAGGACTTTATTCTGAACGGTCGTCTCGGGAATCACGCGTCCCAGATTTCTTCGCCTTCAGATCCTTTCTTATTCTCATGATTTCTACATTCACTGATTATTTTTTATTACTTGGTTGATCGTCAAATCACAATCCCAGAGAATCCAACTAAATCAATGTAATTTAATTAATGAAACCGAAACCGTAATTTCCTGATAAACATGAATGTTTTCTTGTAGTGTTAAGTAATTTCAGCTTCTATAAGGAAATTATTTTCTGGTACAGTGCTCTTTATGTGAAACAAGCATTCCAAATTCAAAATTGAATTGTTGGATCATCCGCGTTCTTCATTTATAGGATTATCTTCATTCTGTAGTTCTCTTTACGCAAAGTACGTTAATTAATCACAACGATTTATTTAATATGTTATTTTCCCACACATATAAAAGGAATACACGACAGTCGCGTTGACTGAGGTTGAAATGAAATTGATTTAAAAGTGAAATTAGCTTTGTGCTTCAAAGTTTCATGTAATAAAACTACAAATAAATCGGACATTTCATATGCAACAACCTCATACACAATAAATAAACCTAATACAGAATAAAAATGGTGATGTGTCCCAGTTTGACCCATGTACCCGATTTCGACCGGGTCTTTTTAGTAAATTAATCGACTGCGCTTGCGATCGACGGAAACAAGATATTTGAAGTCCGCCGGATTCGAGTTGCGCTCTGTTCCATTGGTTTTATATTATCCATCGTTCCGGCTAGATATCAGCTATCGAGGATAGTTTTAATCCTTCCGCGTACTGCGATCTCAATCGCACTGACGACGCCGTTGTCGATATTTCAGAACGCGAGGGCGGCACTCAACAACCGACCAGAGTGTGCGACGTCGAATATTACGGATTGTCGTCACGGGTGAACGGTTCCGTAGTGCATCCGGAGCCTCACCGATTATTATCCATGAAGGGGCCGGTAAAATGCAGGCAGTACTTCATCCCGGAGCCTAATCAGTCGGTCATCATCCGAGTAAGTCCTCCGATCTATACTTATCCACCGTTGGCACCGGTCTGCAGAGCAAAAAGTATTTGCCGTCGTCTATCAACTCTTTCTTGCCCTATATCCAAGCGAACTCAATTTTATTACTACAGCAAAATCGCGATATTTTTCCAACGACTGTGTTCTGCACGGAGACATAAAAACAATTTTGACCTTGGGATTCAATGTTAAAGTCAATTTTGCGGTCCATTTTTGTAACAGATCTCCACCGATCCAGAGGTGCAGAATCACGCTATAGTGGTCGCGACATATAATTTTGAAACATCCCGTACAATATAAGTACACTTCGTGAGAAGTAATCGTTTTTCAAAATCATAATGAGAAGGAAATCGTAACGAAAGGGATATTCGGAATCAGAGATTCTAGAATATCCTTTAGCGATCCTCTAGATCGCTAAACGGTGACTGGTTTGTTTGAAGGTGGAGAGCAGCTCGGAACGGAGACCAACCAACCCTTGCGAAACCAAGTGCGGGGACAGCGGCTGTCATTGCGCCAGCAGCGAGTCGCTAGAGAGCATGGACCACCTTCTGCTTGTCTCGGAGACCGGCCATATCGTCACCTGTTTCTGCGGAAATTATCAGGTAAGCGGAAACCAGGGATAATAGTTATCTTTTCAGACGCATGACTGTCTCGAAAGTTTAAATTGGAAATTGAAAACTCAATTAGAACAGCGAACTGTGCACCTAACGTCCTTGTATAGACACAAAACTTTATACAACCGTTACAATTTCAACACGACTGTACTGATAGAGAAATCAAGGAAAAAGAGCCCGAAATGTTCACTCTCTCGACATTTATACTGTCCCCTACTCTTATCAACTACCTGAGATTCGTGGAAAATGGCTAGAGTAGTTGCTGGTTATTATTTATTTTAACCGCCGTCCCAGGTATATAAATTTCTAGGCTCGTCCTTGCATGTCACCACATGCGCAATGACTTTCGCTAGACGGTTAATTTACTTTAAGTATAATCACATTTTTTATTTCTACCTGAACCTCGCGATTCTTTGTAGCCTGGCGGCCCCGGATCCACCTTTCGGTTTCTCCGTGCTCGCTAGTAACCTTCAAGTGAGAAATTCTCCAAATCGAGGTTTTTGCGGCCTAAGGTAGACACATTGTGTCTAACTTTACACGGGTCCCATGGAAATCACCGACACAAATTTCCCCGACAAGGTTTTCACTGACAACATTTCACCGACTCCAGATTTGACCGACAATAACTTTGGCCGACAACGTCTTTAACCGAAAACGACTTTGATCGACAACGATTTTGACCGACAACGAATTTGATCGACAACGAATTTGATCGACAACGAATTTGATCGACAACGAATTTGATCGACAACGATTTTAGCCGACGACAATAATAACCAACAGTAACATAATACTGTCGTCGACTAAAGTCGTTGCCGGACAAATTCGTGGTCGGCCAAATTCGTTGTCGGTCAAAATCGTTGTCGATTAAAGTCGTTTTCGGTTAAAGGCGTTGTCGGCCAAAGTTATTGTCGGTCAAATCTGGAGTCGGTGAAATGTTGTCGGTGAAAACCGTGTCGGTGATTTCCATGGGACCCCTTTACACGCTATTGGTTTGAATGCAACAAACGCTATCGCGTAGTCGCCAAAGTCAACGAGATTCGAGTATACTTCCTTGGCAGGATTTCGTATCGATAGACTAGCTGTAGCCATCCTTCACTAATCTCTTACAATGTTTCACATTTCATGCTCCGTGTTAACCTCGTATACATGATTCCGCCGCTGACAAAATATAAAGGCATTTCTATCCGTAACAGTCCTAGAACAGGATGAATTACGCGGACCGCGCACCGTTCTCGGACATAGTGTAAAAAGTTTCTGCTCCAACAAATGGTGTAGGACTATAATTGGTCAGACGCGTGGAACTCTCGATCAGACAAGCCGGATAGTACCGAGCATTATCGAATAATGAAGTGCACGCCCACTTTCAGGCTAATGGAGGAAATAATTAGGACCACTTATGCTTCATTTCGATACATTTATAAACTGTTGTAAACAATACTTTTCGAATCGTCTGGATTTTCTTAATATTTCTAAATTCGGAGAAATTGTTCGGTTTCGGATTTTTTATTTTACAATTATTGAAATTACAATATAGCTTTTACTGGAAATGATTATACACATTTTTGTATCCAAGCACATATCAAAAAATTACAGAATATCCATATAAATCCTAATGTAATTTTTATAAGGCAATACATGCCAGCCATTTTTAGAGCTCGATAGTCTTAAAAGCTAGATTGGTTTATTTTATTTGAATTTTAAAATTGCAGTTCTGGTTTCTGGTTTTTTATTTTACAATTATTGAAATTACAATATAGCTTTTACTGGAAATGATTATACACATTTTTGTATCCAAGCACATATCAAAAAATTACAGAATATCCATATAAATCCTAATGTAATTTTTATAAGGCAATACATGCCAGCCATTTTTAGAGCTCGATAGTCTTAAAAGCTAGATTGGTTTATTTTATTTTTATTTTAAAATTGCAGTTTGTTGTATGCTGAATTAATATCTTGCGTGAAAAGACTGATCAATTTCAAAACTCTCCCGGAGCATTACGAAACTTGTATTTCCGAAAGGTCAACGTACAGTAGACTCTAGTTTACTCTGCGAAGAGTGCTCAGCGCAATCGATATGTATATAGACATTGCAAACAAATTAAATTACAGGAGAAACTGCTGATACCATAAAGTTTCGGTTCAAGGAAATGTTAGACACTCTCAAACGATCGGAACTTGATAGGGTTATTATACTAGGGACATAAGAAGGTTTGGTGCCGTTTAAAAAAATGAAGGTGACCTTGGGGTCTCCAGAAAAAAATAACATGGAAACAAACAGTCAACTTTGTCCTTAAGACATTCGACGTAGGTATCTAGACTGCGGATTTTATGCATTTGTGACAAAAA
The DNA here is from genome assembly GCA_028455795.1 of Lasioglossum marginatum. NCBI lineage: Eukaryota > Metazoa > Arthropoda > Insecta > Hymenoptera > Halictidae > Lasioglossum > Lasioglossum marginatum. The sequence continues at coordinate 4,416,149 of CM052259.1, read as the reverse complement.
TGGATGGATGTAATTTAAAAGAGTAAAAACATTGAGACAAATTATGAACGTCCATATGTTATTTGCAATTGATTAAAATGATTAAAGTCAGAAAGAACTGTTTATAGTGTTTCTGTGTTTTGTAGCTGACGAAGAAAATTTTTATTTTGCATGAAGATCCGCAGTCTAGACGTATGTTTAAAAGCAACAAAGATATTTAAGGTGAAAACTCTATGTGGCTTACCCTATTATAGTTACAAGTATAGTTACAAGAATGGTCCGCTATCGGAGGGTTAATATTATTAAGGGTTAATAGTCATCCCATAAGTTCGTGTATTTTTGCGTATACATCTCACGCGTCGATTTATAAACATACGGCGATAAGGGATCAATGTACTTAAGCGTATCTGTTCGGGAACAATCTAGAGAAGTGTATAAGTGGGTATAAGACCGTGAAATAGTGAACACAGTGATTCCTAGCAGTGAAAAATCTTGAGCGAAATGTGTATTCATTATATGAATTTCGGAAAGGAAGTTCGGTAACAATCGCCACGAACAACATGTGTGTTGTTTACGGAGAAAGTGCGCTTTCATCTCGTACCTGTAGGAAGTGGTTTTAAAGGTGGGAATTTTTGTTTAGAAGACGTGGAACGTTCTGGGCGTCCTCCTCAGACACACGAAGATAAAATTCGAGACCTTGTACAGAAATCACGAAGTTTATCAGTGGAGGAGAATGTCAGATGTTCTGAAAATACCTAAAACAACAGTCCATAGGTATTTAAAAAAATTAACATATGCAACCGCTCGAAAAACGGTACGAACTTATGGGACGACCTAATACTTAGCATTTAGAAGAAGAAGAAGGTTAGCGGAGGGACGAACACCGCGTAGAAACAAATGGTGATTGCGTTGCGCTTGAAATCCGCGGGAACCGTTTTCCGTAGCTCGGAGCTATCGGCGTATGAATCCCGTGCCGTATAAAAGCAATGAAAATGCGAAACGTCGATACAAAGTGGCAGTTATTAAGCCGATTCTTCGGGACTCTTTCGAAGCTAATGCTCGGAACAAGGATGTTGCAGAGCCAGTTGAATGACGGCGCGGCGTGGCGCGCGGGACGCACGCGGCTGTCGCATCATTGACCGGGATCGTTTAATCCGAAAAACGCTCGGCAAGCACCACCGCCCCCGCCACCGCCGCCGTTCCCTTTTCCCCTTTTATTTCTGCCGCTCACGTCCGACTGCCACCGTTTCATTCAAGTTTCATTCACGGACAAACGCGGCACTCGCCGATTGTATTGGCCGGACACTGAATACTCTCCCGTTCTATTCAACACCTATTCCATCAGCCCGCACTGGAATTACTTCGAACGATTTCACCGGCTTGTGAATAAAACAAATAACGCGCGTGCACAGTGAAAGTTCCGAACAAGAAGTACTGCTGGAAAGCAGAGAAATTGTTTCTCCATTTCGATCCGAGACGAACGGAGGGATCCTCTCGCGTTCGCCAATTTACAAAATGCTTCGGGGAAAGAAAAGGCGGATGAAATATGTTCCGGATCGGTTCGGACTAACGAAATTAACTTGCCTTGGATATCATACCGTCGAAACTTTCGCCGACATTCATTTTCCCTTTCGGAATAACTCGCTTCACAGGACGTCCGCGCATAATTGAAGAATCCTACACGGTTTTTTCTTCTCGCTTTGTTTCGACTCGTAGAATTCGCGATCAACTTCAAATTGCTTCTCCAACTTTCGAGTTCGTAAACTTTCTTTACGGCTAACAAAGTGAAGTTTCCCGTCGGCGTTCGAAATTTAGTGCGTAAAGATAGCAATGGAGGCGCGTTCGCCTTTTATGACCAATGAAACTGTTTTCGATGAGAACGTTGGGGAAACATGATGGGTATGTATTATAAGCTGCGATTTCAACCCTCGGACCCGAAATCAGGTCCTGGAATTCATTCGATTTGTTAAATTCTTGTAAATAGATGTAACTTCACAAAATGTTGGAGCTAGGTTGGGATAGGTCAGGATAGGTTAGGATAGATTGCTTTAGAAACTGCGACTCGGTTCGGCAACGAATAAAATCCGGGTGAAGCTCTTGCTCTTTGTAGCAAGGACGAACCTTAAAACTATTTGATACACGTGACGGATGTTTCTTTCATCTGGAATCTATTGCATAGGACTGGCTGCCTGTCGGCATTCGTAGCTGGATACCAGTGTACATCGAATGGTCGAGATTCTCGGAGGCAGGCCTCAATTTCCGTGCAGCTTACGAGTTTATCAACGACACTTACTGCGGCTATCACGAGACGAATAAGCCGGAAGGCGAGGTCGTGAACGGCGGCGACCTAGCCAGCAACGGATTAAAGCTCAATCAGTATTATCACCAGAGGTGCACATGGATCTTGAACTCGTTGACGGATCGACAGCTCACTATCGAAGTGAAATCTATGCAGAGCCGTGAGTATTCTGTTTTCTATACCTTCTATTCCTATTTTTATAGAGCAATGCTCCCTGATACTGAACTCTATTTATATTTGATTAACGGGGTTTTCTGGTGAAAAACCTCGACGAAACAATTTTTTTGCATTTTTCCTAATACAGAGCTCTATTTTATTTCATTGGGGGATCTTTCCGGTCAGACACCTCGACTAAACAATTTTTTTGCATTTTCCCTAATGCAGAGCTCTATTATTATATTTGTTTAAGAGGGTTTTCTGGTTAGAAACTTCGATTAAACAATTTTTTTGCATTTTCCCTAATGCAGAGCTCTATTATTATATTCGATTACGGGGGTTTTCTGGTCAGAAACCTCGATTAAACAATTTTTTTGCCTTTTCACTGATGCAGAGCTCTATTTACATTTGATTAAGAGGATTTTCTGATCAAAAACCTCAAATAAATAATTTTTTTGTATTTTCCCTAATGCAGAGCTCTATTATTATATTTGATTAAGAAGGTTTTCTGGTCAGACACCTCGATTAAACAATTTTTTTGCATTTTCACTAATACAGAGCTCTATTTATATTTGATTAAGGGATTGTTCTGGTCAGAAACGTCGACTAAACAATTTTTCTGTATTTTCCCTAATGCAGAGCTCTATTTATATAATATTCGATTAAGGGGGTTTTCTGGTCGGACACCTCGATTAAATAATTTTTTTGCATTTTCTCTAATACAGAGCTCTATTTATATTTGATTAATGGATTGTTCTGGTCAGAAACGTCGACTAAACAATTTTTCTGTATTTTCCTTAATGCAGAGCTCTATTTATATAATATTTGATTAAGGGGGTTTTCTGGTCGGACACCTCGATTAAATAATTTTTTTGCATTTTCTCTAATACAGAGCTCTATTTATATTTGATTAATGGATTATTTTGGTCAGAAACCTCGACTAAACAATTTTTTTTGCATTTTCCCTAATACAGAGCTCTATTTTATTTTATTACGGGGATTTTCTGTTCAGACACCTCGAATAAACAATTTTTTTGCATTTTCCCTAGTGCAGAGCTCTATTATTATATTTGATTAAGGAGGTTTTCTGGTCAGACACCTCGAATAAACAATTTTTTTTGCATTTTCCCTAATGCAGAGCTCTATTTACATTTGATTAAGGGGATTTTCTGGTCAAAAACCTCAAATAAACAATCTTTTTGTATTTTCCCTAAGGCAGAGCTCTATTTTATTTCATTAGGGAGGTATTCTGGTCAAACCTCGAATAAACAATTTTTTGCATTTTCCCTAATACAAAGTTCTATTTATATTTTATTAAGAAGGTTTTCTGGTCAAACCTCGAATAAACAATTTTTTGCATTTTCCCTAATACAGAGTTATATTTATATTTATTAAGAGGGTTTTCTGGTCATACATCTCGACTAAACGATTCTTTTGCATTTCCCCCACTGCAGAGCTCTATTTATATTTGTTTAAGGAGGTTTTCTGGTCAAAAACCTCGTATAAACAATTTTGTTACATTTCGCTATAGCGCGTGTCTTTACGAATGACGTTTAAAACTGAAGTTTACGATTCTGAAAGTCAAGATTTCCACTCTGAAAGTCGTTCCACCGGCAAACGAGTACAAATCAAAAGAAAGAAATGCTCACCAAGAAGAAACGAGTAGTTGATACATATTTATAGAATCATCGGTGTTAAACTTTCTTTGAGGTCCGTCGCACGGTCCGCAATCCGGACGGCCAACGGGAAAGAGAGAATCGCCAAACACGAAGGAATAGTAAACTTTTTCGCAACGCGAAGTCTCCGGAGCATCCCGCGGGTAACCTTAATTCACAAACTACCCGCAACGCTTAACGATATCTCGAATAATTCACGAGCCATTTCACACTGAAGTGACTCTGTAATTAAGCCAAAGTTCAAGCTAAATAAAAGGAGCGCAAAATAATATTTAACGAGCCCGGGAAATCTCTCAATCCCGACCTCAAAGTGGAAACTTCCTCGTCCTTAATTCGAAAGAAGAAGCTAAGGCGATGCGGAACGAAGAGGCTCTTTGTCTTGATCTTACCCGACCCGCTGAATTTCGTTCGATTACGCTCTTCCTCCGGAATTTCGGCCGGGCCATTGAGTATGGTCGCGAAAAGCGGACTGACCAAAGAAAGGAGGAGGTAAACAGAATGGCCGGAGAAAGGAGAAACTGGCTTTCTCGGCGGAACCATTGCCTCGAAAACGAAGCAGGTTTTGAGATTAAAGGGACCATCGGATTTGCCAGGACAACATGAACTAGTCCCATCCAAGTCTTTAAAGCCTGCCTCCGCCTCTCCTTTCGATTTCCTCTTCCCTCCATCTCTCTTCTGTCTGCGACTTTCTTCGCCTTTCCACTTCGCGCATCGCATTCTCATCACGAATCAACAAGCGCCCAAAGACGAGAACCGAAGCCGATTGCGGTGGACCGACCCCCAGAAAATGGCTTTCACACACCACTCGATCTCCGTATCCGCTTTTACAGCATAATTTTCCCTCTTCTTACTCTTGCTAAAATGTTTGAGAATTAACACATAGAAAATCTAGAAACCCTTTACGTCATCGACAAAATAATTTCTTATATTTTAAAAAAATTGACGAAGAGCTGTCAATAATCTTGCCACAATTTTATTTCTGAGAACCTGCTTTTTCCCACACGTATATGATCGTGGATATTCTGTTTCGGCCTGACCAACGGAGAACGAACACTGCACGTGTAAATTGCGTTCATTATTCACGGTTTCAAATTACTTTCGAAAGAGGAGAAACATTGAATGCTCAAATACCAGAGAGATTTATTCCAGCGATTCTCATGTGAAATCAGTTGTTTTGATATTCCTTTTCTCGTGAAATATTGAATGCAACAGAAGGCCTTGTAAACGACAGGAACAGAACAATAATGTCAAATTTCGATCTACAACATTGCATTAAAACTGAAATATTGAAATGAATTCGGCGAATCGTTATCAATTGTCGAACATTCGCTCTTCCACAGATCGTTTCGGGTTAAGAATGAAACGTACGTGTATTCCGGAACAACCAATTAAGGGAGCTCGTTTCGCAATTAATTGTCGCGGATGCAACATTTGACGCACGAAAAAGTTCGACTGTCAATATCTCCATAGTCATCGAGACCGGATAATTGATACCGGTTGGATTGTTAGTACGTCTGGTTTAAGTTACAAACCGCACTTCAATCTTTATACCAAATTATCGTTAATTGACAACAATTTTCATGAAAATCAGTCATTTCCATGCAGATTGCAAACGAAAAGAAAATTAGGAAATATGTACCTGGAATCAAATTTTTCAGATTTTCACACTTCTGGCTACGCATTTTCGAAGACTGTTACATATGTTATAATGTAAAACAATTGTTGCTCACTTAGAAGATAAAAATTATTATTTGAAATTGCATACAATTTCATCTAATTTCATATTCGTACAGTATAAGAATAATCCCATAATCTCTCTGAGATTAGATAAAGTTTAGTTCAATTTTTGAGACTTTATCACATATAAATGCAATTAGTTAGTTATGAAAAACACTAATTTCATTTTATGAATAAAGTAAATACAATATATACATTAGCTAGTTCCCAGCAATGCGGCTCTACAGAAATAAAGATTGAAACTTTCATATTGGCGCGAGAATTACTATAAACATTTAAGTAGAATCAGTTTAACAGCTTCGTTAGGTGAAAATTTTAAAGGAATCTTATTTTCTAGAAACTCAAGAAGGAATTAGTCCTTGAGGCGTATGAAAACGTAATGACTCGATATTTAGTACGACTTCTTCACTCTTGGGGATGAACATTAAATTAAAGCGTCAAGTTTTCCAAACACTTTTCCCCGCGCGAGGAATGCAAACCGTTCGCGGCGTTTACTGAATTTCTTTCTGCTTTTTTTCTGTTTCCCACAGGTCCCTGCACCGCCTGGAATCTGACGATACACGAACACAACAAAACTGGAGACCCAGCAGGACTCAGATTGTACACATTCTGCTCGAGGGACACGCACAAAACTTTCACCCTACCTTGGAAAACGAACACTGTGGTGCTTAGGTGAGTTTTTCTTAAAGTGCGACGGACTAATTGGTACTTCCATTTAATTTCTCGAGATCTGCATCTAACAATTCTCATATGGAATTCTTTTCTAATTGTAGAAAAGAATGGTGACTACACATATAATTGATTAAAAAAGCTGTACTCCTTAAAATTTAACCGTTGAATTTATTTTCAAATCGGGCACGAACTTATGTAATATTTTTGTTATGATCGGAGAGGTTTCTCTGCTTCCACTTTTTCTCCAAAATGAACAAAATGATTCAAACAAAAATAGTTCGATTTAACAAGGGCTGATAGAATAATTAACAATTAACACATCAATTCAATCTTTTTAAAAATCGAAGATTGTCCATTTCCGTTGAAAATTTCAGATCAATATCTGTGGAGGTTTCTGAGAAAACAGCTTGCAATACATTACGTGAGATACTCCACTGTTTCGCTTCGTTAGGTTACAATTAAGCTGAATAATTAATTGTCTGGAAGTATGATTTATTTGGACCGGAACTAAAATTATTACGCAGGGATTACATTCTGCACGTTTCGTATTGCTACACCAGAATCTGTTTACGCGAACTAGCGGGGGCGTTTACGAGATGTTTTTAATAAAATACAGTTCGGGAATGTAGTGACGACAGTTATGAACGTGAAAACTAGTTTGCTTTAATTATCTGAAAAGTTGTGTTTATGGTGTAGTGGTAATTAAATTGTAATACCACGTACTCTTAGAAAGGAGATAGCAATAATGTTTTTAATGGACATTGAAATGGGGAATTTTAAGGAAAACGGAAAAGAAAACTTTTTTACTTTGTACTATTTAAACGTGTTTAAAGGTAACCAGAAATTTTTGCCTTTCTCCTATGTTATGATGTAGATTTGGACGAGAAGATGTGAGAAATCCAAGTTTCGACCATGGAGGATCAATGGTTCAAAAGTTATAAATGTTTAAAGTTGAGCGATTTCAATTACCCAGATAGCACGCCTGACCGATTCTGGCCGGATCCCTGCGCGCGCCGAATGCATGCCTGCAGCCTGCAGAAACTCGAGCCCAGGGCCTGCAGACCGGACCGGTATTCTGCCCATTTGCAGGATTGCAAGGGTGCGGGATTCGCGTTCTCATTTCTTGATAATACAAACACGGATATTTTCAGTAGTCAAAAACGCTAGATAAAAGATCAATCTAGGCCGCAATCGCCCTCAAAAGTCTTATTTTTTTCGTATACGAGGCGTAATTTTCATTATTCGGCAGCATATATTTTACGAAAATAGCTACATGCGCAGTTATCTATTCCCGTAAGAGGACAGCGCGATTGCACTAATAACAATGTCGCAGATGTCGATAATTTGATTGGCCACATTAGTGTGCTCTCTCAAAAACAGGCAGAATCCCGGCCCGGCCTGCAGGCCCTGGCAGAGCCGGAACTAGCCGCTTCGGCGCCTGTGGCAACAACTTATAAATTTGGCGTAGCGCCCCCACGAGAACTGCGTGCGTTGCGCCCGTTGCGCCCCTACGACCGTTGCGCCCGTGGCAGGTGCCACCTTCGCCACGCCCTAGTTCCGGCTCTGGGCCCTGGGCTCGAGTTTTTGAAGGCGGAAGGCATGCATTCGGCGCGCGCAGGGAACCGGCCAGAATTGAGCTGCTTGGTCTCTAGAAGCTCGAAGCGTCGTGCTGCCCGTAATCTGCAGGTCAGGGGCCCTGCAGGCTGGGCGAGCTGGCAGGCCTGGTTATCTGGATAGTTGGTTGGTGGTTAGGTCGGATGGGGGGGGGGGGCGGAGAGGCTTGGGAATCTACGTGATCAACATCAGCGCGTGCTTGTGGTACCACTTAGTCAGAACACACAACGCTAGCGGCGCTAATCTATCAAAAACACTGGAAATCGCTCAACTTTAAACATTTATAACTTTTGAACCATTTATCCTCCAGGATCGAAACTTGGATTTCTCACATCTTCTCGTCCAAATCTACTGGATAACATAGGAGAAAGGCAAAAATTTCTGGTTACGAAACGAAAAGTTTACCCATATTTAGTATTACAAAAATAAGATACAGACTGCAGAATCGTTCTACGTAAGAATCATTCATACAGCTTTCATGGTCGAAGCAGCAAAAATTTTTGAAGTTGCAAATTTTCCCTTTATCAAAATTATCAGAGTGAAATGTTATCAAAACGCACAATTAGCGTAGAACAGTGTCACCAGAAACGGTGCTAACGTGATTACCATTTGTTTGCAGATTACAAGCGTTGGGAAGAACTGCTCCTGCTTACACGATAAAATGGAGAAGCCAATCAATGATCGCAAACACCCACAAAAGCGCGCCGTCGCCAGCACCAAATCATGTGCTCAGTTCCTCAACCGGAAGTGGACCTCGAACACAGATCCTACTACTCACCACGATATTTCTGATCTACGTGGTCGGTTTTTGAGTGAACGAACTCCATACATTGTGCCCGTAAACGTTCCTGTTCTATGAGAAACTATATACGAACGAGCCTAAGGATTCTCTCGCACATGTACATACTACGGTCAGATGAAACGTTGATGCTCGTGTTTCTTTAACACTAAACCTGCAGAACACTAAAGGCGACCTACGTTGCCTTACATGGAAACGACAGGATTGGACTTGCTTGTAATAACTCGATCATTTCCCGCGGAAGTATCTTTATAGTTTGAATAATTGTAAGATAAAAATCCGAGAACAACAGCGATAGGTTTAGTGTTGGAATTCTTCTTGGAAATGTGGAAAATGCTTAAACAATCAGATAACCGGAGTCTTGATAGTCATAGAATCAATTGTGAATCGTGCCTATAGCGCTGGCAACAAGTTGTCTCCGAATTGTTACATACGAATACCGATACAATCGTAATTTATCATTAGACAGCGGATGTTCATCCAAAATAAACCATTTCTACCTGAATTGCAACAAGCTGGAATGCAATACAAACTCAATTTTCTTTTTCCAATATGTTTAATATGTTGAGAATAATATAAGCGTATTTTTAAACTCTTCTAATGTTTCTACTCATTTTCGTTATAAATGCATAAAATCCGCTGTCTATTTATTATACAATGTTATCCGTTCATCAGAGCAGTATGTGGACTTTTTACAGTATTAATTATTCATAGAAAAACAAATGATATTTTTCATGAGTAATTACGGTCGCGAAGGAAACTTTATGTTCAACATTCGATTGTTTCAATCATCTCCAGTCGATCCGTGCTCAATACATGTAATAAATATAAACACATCGTTCCAGGGCCGGATTTAGCCAGCGCGGGGCCCGTAGCAAATGTAACCAGGAGGCCATAGGTTTTGCATGACAATATCATAAAAACAAGAAAAAATGAATGACCTCTTTATTTTAGCAAAAACTTCTGTAAACGGTAGCCAGGGCTATTACACAATTTTACAAGGTAAACATTTTCTGCTGCAAGCGCGGGGCCCGTAGCATTTGCTACTCCTGCTACTGGGCTTAATCCGGCCCTGATCTGTACCACTGTACCATTACGATGATGAGGTAGCAGAACCCCGAGGCAGTTACATTGGCGGGAATATACCGAAACAAATAAATATATATATGCAATGTAAGAAACTTCATTATCAGTAACTGTCATATCTTACCTTTATAATTGTATAGTACCAATAAACTGTATAGATTCTTCCGATTAGTAGTAGTAGTAATGATATTTGGTCCCCTCAGGGTTTCAAATCCATTTACCACTCTCCCCATCTTCCACTCTCACTATCGCCTAATTTCAGCGGCACCTACTTTTTATTATTACGGTGGGTTCCGAACCACCTAGATTCTTCCGATTAGAATTGGTCGAAAAACCATGCAAACTGGACTATATACTTTTATCGATTTATACATAGATATAAGACGTGATATTACTCTATACTAAAACATGATTTGAAAAATGACACGGTTACAATCAATTATTCGACTTTTATTAAACCAAATTTCTTCAATGGAAAACAACAAATTTTTTGTAGAAAAATACATATGAATGACACACTATTGAGTCTTTCTTTCTTGATCGAAAAAGTCTTTTAAAGCATCTGCGTGCAATTGCACCAGCAAGTCGAATTGCTTCGACCATTTCACAATAACGTCCATAGCATTTGCTACGTGTTCATCCTGAAATTCACATAAATTTCCAGTAATTATTTATGAAAGGGTCCCAGGGCCGGATTAAGCCAGCGCGGGGCCCGTAGCAAATGTAACCAGGAGGCCGTAGGTTTTGCATGACAATATCATAAAAACAAGAAAAAATGAATGACCTTTTTATTTTAGCAAAAACTTCTGTAAACGGTAGCCARGGCTATTACACAATTTTACAAGGTAAACATTTTCTGCTGCAAGCGCGGGGCCCCCAGAAGCGCGGGGCCCGTAGCATTTGCTACTCCTGCTACTGGGCTTAATCCGGACCTGCATCGTTCTTTGCATTGCTCTCAACATCGTTCAAACACGAGCATCGAACGCCGATGGAAAATAAAAATTCCAAAACAATTCGATCGATCTGAAGTATACTCATAGTAATATGAGAGAAATGTGTTCGCGACGTGAGACCAACTGCGATTTACTCGCGTTGATCGAAACAAGTGACGTCGTTAACAAAAATCGACCCTGGATTGGCATCAACTCGAATTTTGGGATTCGGTACTTTAGTCGAACTATATATATAAATATATAAATATATGAATTACAGATAAAAATCGAGAAGAGATATTATATACTACGAATCGCTCGGTGTATACCACTCGTTTTAGTTTTAAGTCTCTAATAGATCGTGTACATATTATACATAAAAGATACACGCTGGGTGATACGTCTACAAGGAGAGGCGTAAATGTGTCTGTCATTTCGAAAATAGTGACAATCTTTCTAAAGCACATGGGCATACGACTCTACACAAAATATATATTACAACTTTCAACATTATTTCAACTTCTTTTCTTCTTATACAATTTTTAAAAAAAGCAATTTTTATACCATTTTAAGAAAAATATTTTAACGGAGCATTTATGAAATATTGTAAGTTCTCAAGAGAAATTGCAATCAATCAAGAATGTGTTAATATTTATAGAAAAACGATATTGAATTTAATCATTTCGAATCTCTCGCTTGATGTACATTGGATCAAGAAAGTGATGGCTCATATTTTTATATTTTCATAGATATTGGATTAACTGGAACATTGTACGCATTTCAGGTTTTGTATGGCGTGTATATTGTTTCGTTACACTTTTTTAACACAATCAAATGTCGGTTCTCTGATAAATCCTGGTGAATTGTGTGTGCAAACGTTTTAACACTAGGTTTACGGGACCCGTCAAAATGACAGGTTCTAATATTTTTAATTTGCAATTATTAAGATTGTAAAGATGTTTCCCTGAGGAATTATTTACCAAATCTATTTCTTTGGATATATATTATTGGAAAAATGGCCAAAAATTTGGATAGACACATACCTGTTATGTTTATAAAATAATGTGAAATAGTTATTTCTAGAGCTCCGTAAACCTAGTGTTAAATAGTCTAATCGTAAGTTGCTTTGACTTACGTTATTGTAAAAAGATTTAATGTGCTCAAACTTTTTTAATCCACTGTGAACACGAAAAAATCCGTAATAAAATCTCTGTTATTTCTATCATTTCGTGACTAATAGTAAGAAAAAAAAAGGTGTAAGCACGCACAAACCGAGGCAGACAGATTTCGTGCGATCCCTTCCGGACGTTTCGATCCGCGCACGCATATAAATATAAATATAGCGGGTAAAATCGAAGAGAAAATAAAACGAAAGAAGAATACGCGATGCACGGATTTGAAGTAGCCGAGAACCACACGTCACCTCTCTCATGCGAAATGCCAAAGTAAACGTGTAAGAAATTATATAATGGTACATAGTTCTTGTACATACATACATACATACATGGTAGGGCAAAGTAGGCTTTGTACAGAGTATCATGAACTATACTGTTAAGAGATCGAAGTTCATTGTAAATTATGCGATAATTTATTGTAACGAGGGGGCGATCCCGTGGATGGAAACAGATTGTATTTTAACGAACGAGCTTCGAGTGCCGATCGAGTGCACTCCTCGACTAATTGTTACCGCGTTCTACCGGAAATCCAATGGCGTCTCTTCTTCCGCGAAAGAAACATTTATTGCTAGAAAGTTATATGTTAAAACAGAGAAAACGGAACGAAGAAAAAGATTGTTACAGAGAGCACGTCGAACGAGGTGGAGAGAAGAAAATCTTTCGCGATGGAGAAGGTGTACCGGGCGACTTCCGGTTCACGCGACTGGTTGTTAGATTAAGCCGAAAGTAAGAGCTAGGACGTGAATGTTTGATGTACGTATCGACTTTGACAGCATTGAATTAAAGAACAGGTGGACTAATCGAATTAATCTACTCGAAGAACCATCCATCGATGCGAACGTTTCCATCGATTCCTGTAATTTTGTAACACGACCGCCGCGATTATTTATAACGCCGTGCTAGAAGTAATATCCTCCGTTCCAACTGCTTCTCTTGGCCAAGATGTTACACTTCACATGTCATTCGTTCGGTGTGTTCCTTTTATACTGTACAATAACACTATGTGGAACGACGAATTCAGAGTAATCTCTCTATTGTCGTACGTTCGGTTTAAACAACGTTAATAGATGAATAGGAACAAATGATTTTGATATGAATGACAGAGAAGAGCTTCGGCACGTTTACAAAAGAGACTCTCAACTGAAATCTATAAACAATGAATTAGATGATTCTTATTTCATTTATTAGACGATCTTGTTTAAACCGAAGGATCAAGGTGTTATACTCCGATCCAAGGCTCTTTGCTGCAACGTAACGCAGTTCCGTTGAGAGACTTTAATGCTTGTTAAGAGGGACGCATATGTTATAATCTCGTGCAACACGGGATCAGCTGAATCATTACGAACCTTCGATGGAGTAAAGATATTCTTCTCAACCTTTCATACTTGAACGTATCCAATATCGATTCTGAACGAACGTTTCTCTGTTTTTCTGATAAGGTAACTTTTGTTACAATGTCCATTGATGTTATGATCTTCCTCAGAATATGTAATTCTGAAAGATTCGTTTACGGTGATCAACGAGAAGAGCTTTCGATGCATATTTTTCATTTCGGATCGATTTTAGACTTAATTCACATTAGCGAGTAGAAAGACTGAACTATCCCCCAACCCATCCCTCTCCCCCGACTGTAATTTGTATTCGTGAAGGCTGGTAATGATTAAATACGACGAAGCGCGACAGATTGAAGTCCGACCTCGTCGGAAGTTAAAGATATATTAAAGTTTGTATGATAATGATAATGATTTCTGCAACCTCGTCGAAACAGAGTTGAAAGTCACGATGTAATTAATTGCACCGTATCGAAAAGAGAGGCGACACGCTGTCGAAACGAAAGAAAACGAAAACCACAAAAAGATTATCAATCGAGAGGTCGCACATCTTTTAACGCATTGTAACCATTATCGTGACCCCGGAGACACGTAATTTTCCAATGGCTTGTGTTCGAAATCGGTGAACTGTTTTCTCGAAATGCTATTGTTAGTTTCAAGAGGGGGAAAAAAAGCCAATGTCAACCGCGCTAACGCAAAGCTAATTCTTTCTCGCGTTACTCGACGGAGTATAATTCACAACGATTGTAACACGGTTTGTTCCTTAAACGAATGTACCGGTTTTGCACAAGGCATGTCTAACTAAGGAAGAAGAAATACATGTTACATGTATGTACTAGCCGCGTATATCTAAGTCACAATAAATAGTCAATTGTTTCATATAAAGTACGAATAAAATGAAACGAAAACCAAATACATTCGTAATTTTTCATATCTTCTGTCTCTCAGCTTCTCAGCTTCTTCGAATACTAATCTCGTTACTTCAGTAGCAGGGAGCTCACAAGAAATATTGTATTATTAATATTGTATAAATCATTGTCTTTACAGGAGATATACCGGGTGTTTCATACTTCATGGTACAAATTAGGTCAAGTCGATCCTATCGCTGGAAATAAGAGGAAAATCAAGAATAACGAAATTGCGTGGAGGCTTCGTTTGCAAGAAAATTAAATTTAAATATCAGTTGAGTACACACGCGTCCTTAATAAACAACAATGTCAGGGATTGTTTACTATCAGAAATTTACAAACACGGTCGCAATAGCATCTTGAAATCCGTGACATCGGTTATTTACTATTATTAAGGACACGTGTGTGTGTGTACCTGACTGATATTTAAATATAATTTTCTTGAGAACGAAGCCTCCCACACAATTTCGTTATTCTTGATTTTTGTTGATTTCCAGCCATAGAATCGACCAGACCTAATTTGTACCGGGAATTATGAAACATATCTCCTGCAAAAACAATGATTTTATCCTTATACACTTGCTTATCTGAACAATTTATTTTGGAACTGACAGAGTAACTGTTCGTTCGTACAAATCACCATAATCTGAATTTGTTTTGAAACAGCGCACACTATAAAAAGGATAGTGGTTTTAAACGATTGTGAATTTTTCTGGGTAATCGGGGAAGCCAGTTTATTAAAAAAGAACAATTTATTCACATACAAGTTTCAATACAATCTATAATAGGTAATAGCTTTATACATTCTACATTCGGAATATGAAACATGTACATCTACAGGTAACTCGTTTGCGTTCGGGCGCACGTGATTACAGATCATTAAATAACATCTTGTTAAAATTTTATAAAGTTGGCACAAAATGTAAAATGACACTTCTGAGTTAAACAATTGCACTCCTAACTACGCGTACGAGTAGTAACAGGAAATGGATAACAACGAACAAAATATATGTACATTACACCTATAATAACTTTGCTATTTTTTAAAAAATTATCAACATACAAGATATCCGTATACATATATATATATATGTATGTATATCATATAAAGTTTTTATAGACACAATTGGATGTTGGATGTCATCCAGGCAAACGTGTTAATGGGAAGCGATTTGAAGTCAATCAATAACGTAGTAGTTGCACTAACAATAAGTGCATAATAATGATTTGATCATTATTCTCGTTCATCGTGTTTCTGGTACAATTACACTTAATTTACATTTACGTGGTTATAACTACACAATGATAATCATTGGCATTAATCCGCTAGAAATATCTACGATTAACGATGCGTAGATGATCTACTGTGTAATCAATTGAACGATCATTTTAATCATGGTTTAATTAGTGGATAATCGATTTACATATCTATTGGCACCTGGTTTCAAGAGAAAGAGACAATTGTGGAACAATAAATAGTTTATCAATCTTGTACACCGTATCAATTGCTTCTCAGATGGACGAATTCAATATTTGCGTATAATTTGCTAAATTATTTCAAACAAATATTTAACGATGAATAGATTGTTTAATTTTGAGGTGATTTTATTAAAGCTAGTTAAAAAAAATTTTTCCTCTCAATATTATGCAAATATTATCGATGTTAATTCTACTTGTTTAGTTTGCGATAGAATTATTGCGCCCATGCTCTCAGAATCTGGGTATACTTTGACAATTAATATGGAGAATGTTCACGACAACATGAATATTACAAAAAGTGCGACATAATTCACGTTATCAAATGAATTTAAAAATGTATTTCACGGACTTGTTCTTACAAGAAAAAAGTTAATTACACAATCGACAAGAAGATATATTAAAACGTATTTCTATTTTACAAATTTAAAAATCTAACACAACCACAAAAAAAGATCGCTAAGATATAAAATAGAATACTCGACATTTATTTTACATATCCGTCTCATGGAACAGTAACATTCTTAAAAATCTATCAAACACGTTGCAAAAACGTGAAAATCTCATTATGAATTCTAGATATGTTAATTTATAAATTCCTACTTCCATGCACGCTTCTGAATATTTACTCAAATTATAATAAAAATCTTTTAGTCATCTATGTAAGATAATAAATTCTTCGCGCTTGTTAAAAGTTAAGTAACACATACATTCAACAATAGATTCAGTGCCGATACAAGTCCGTAATTCATTCGAATGGTGCTGCTTTACGCGGAAAATTTATCTTTAAAGATAAGAATAAAGCTGTACAAATAGTCCTTCGTGTTGTCCCTAATATTACTGTTCCTGTGTCTTTAAATGCTTCTCAAGAACACACAAAAATTTATACATCAAATATCGTCTCAGAGTATCAAATTGAGATTCATGTATAATTATAAAGTAAATGAAATATCGAGCACAACCTATGCTTACGCGGGAGAATTCTGTATATACGCGGGTGCATTCTGTATATACGCGGGTGCATTCTGTATATACGCGGATGCAGAATTCAAAAGGCCTAGCCGCTGCTTCTGTTTTCGTTGCTCCGTCATCTGGTTAAAATGTAAATCATTATTATACATCAATGAACATAATTTTATTCTAAATTTTTAACGCAACCAAACAAAAGTGATTGGCTTTCTAATATCTTGTAAAAGTTAGAAGTTCTCCTATGAAACACAGCTGGTTTACCTGATCGCGAAGCTCGGTGAGTTGCTGAGATAAACATTTCACTAACTGTTGGGTAGATTCTAATTGCGATTGTAAGCTTCTTAACTCTATTTGTTCACCTTCTCCCTCGTCCGCTGCCAAAGACTTCGCCCTCAACCTCGGGAACCAATCCAAATTTCGATCCTGTAAAAAGTACACAGAGCTTAAAAGTTAAAGCACGGCTCAATGTTTTGAAGCTCTATGGACTATTACCTTCACCATGGCGTAGACATACGACTCAGGCCCTGTGAATTCCGTAGGATCTTTCACCTTCACCAGAACAATGAAATACAAGTAATGCCACATATTGTGCTCATGCTTCACGTGTTCCTCGAACGACACTGTTTTATTATCGAAGGATGATCTGTTCAAACCTGTACAAAAAGGATAAATTCCAAATCAGATTACATCCTTCATGCGAGATGCAGTAAGCATTATTCATATAAAAAACAACACTTGCCGCATATGAAACATGTATTCTTCAATATTAACTCCTTCTGCTGCTTCTCCGATCTGAGATCGGCGAAAGTATCAATGATGACACCAAAAATGAGATTCAGAACAATAATTATTACGATGAAGAAGAACAATAAATCGTATACAACTCTGGCAACAAACAACGGTTCCTGCAACGGGATGAATCAGAAATAATGATATTTCTAATGTTACAATCTTTTGAGTTTTTCATATTTCTTTACTTACCGTACTGGAAGGGGCTCGTAAAATATCACCGATGCCACCACCATTTCTTAAACCCTGATTTAGAGTTGTGACAATGCACATTACCAAAGAATCACACGATCGCTCTTTTAACTCCCCGCCGATATTAATTACATCTGCATTTCTCTCCCTATCAGCCACTATAATTGCAGAAGTTTTTTTTTTTAATTAATTGAAAGTATAATTTTAAGAAATGATATTTAAATGATCTATTATATGAAATAGCTGATATACCTTCTAAAATGTATTGAGAAACTGTGTCAGTTGCCTCACATTTTTCATTATTCACAGCGTTGCATGTTCCCGTATTTGCTTCTGGATATGATGCTGAAATTATTCAAGAAATGCTTTATTTATACCTATGTATTGGAATGTATTATGATACTAGAATATACACTTACCCACGATATCCTCATCAACGGATACTAAGAAATCATCCTTGAAAAACATGAAACCGATGATGGAGAACATATAAACTAAAATTAATGCCAATACAGCGGTGAGTATAATAGATCGCCCATTTCTCGTAACAGATCTGATTACATTGAGCAAAGTTTCTTCGCGATAGACTACATCAAAAAGCTGAAAAAAAAACTCAATTGTAAATTTTGAATCGAATGATTACATTATAAGTACCGAGAATACTTACTAAAACTGAGTAGAAAAATGGATGCATAAAAATCCCAAGAACACAAAATATAAGATACGATATATGATACAAAAGTTCAACGTTTGTCACTATTTGCTCTAAGCTCCTTGCTAAAGTGCCCTGATTGCCTATAATGCTTATAAGATGTATTACTTTTAATACAATCTGAAACAAAATTGACATGTCAGCTCATATTATCAATTTCATGAAATTGAGAAGAGAGTTAAATTTGACATATCTATTACAGATATTACACGTACCGTAAGAAAACCAAGTAACCATAACGTCGGTTCTGGTCCTATAGAGAAAATCAATCGTAATATTGTTGACGCCACTAACGTGCGTATACCAGACTCCCTTGGTAATGTGATAACAATGACAGCAGACGAAAACATTACCGTCCAAATGAGACCAGACAAGTGCGAACTTAAATCTAAAATACAGATATATATACATACGTGTAAAATATTCATTAACATGTGAAGATAAAGACTTAAAATCTTACTGGGCACAGTATCCACGAATGGGTAAAAGAAAGCTACAATAAGATTTATGAGTACTGCACAGTTGAATAAAATATTACTCCATAATGACATGTAACTGCTCATCCAAAATAGTACTGGTTGTCCTACAATAAAAAAGGTACACCATTAAATGTTTGATAAAAGTTGAAATGAATAATGAGCTTGCATTAAAAAGTTAATAAGACATCATACCCCTAAGTTTCTTCTGCCATTTCATTTCATTGAACATATCTTCAGTTCTTTCGAAGAAGTCAGAAACTTTTGATCCCTGATCATCCCGTTCTGTGGTATGTAAAACTTTAATCTTCGTATCCAAAGTAATAAGCTCACAGATTTCTGGAATTGGGAATACGATCTGTTCCAAGGTTCTGTCGTTTCTAACAATCTGAAAGATTTATTCGATAATATGTTATTATATTAGCAAATAATATAGTGTGTAGACATAATACGTATACGCATATGTGTCATACTTCGATTTGAGCTGTATGAGTCGCATAATATTGAAGAGCTTTATTAATCTTCGGGTCCGCATTATTTTGTTCGGATGGCTTCAACATTGACGATAATTCTTTGTTATGTTGTGCTAATTGATGACACAAAATATAAATATTGTGGCCAACCTGAAAGACAATTAGATTCGTGTTAAAATACTCTTTTTTTTATTTATACATACTATAACTATCTTTTAAAAATTATTACTTCTTTTGGCGACACTCCATCTTCTCCATCGGTAGACGAATCATCGACATCGCCATCATCGTCCAACGATTCCTGATGAAATGCTCGACACGCAACATCTACTAACTGCTTGGGATTCATATTATATAGAATTCTTTCCGCGTTCTCGCTGTCACCTCTACTTTCCATTATAGCCAGCAACAATTTACTAGCATTATTTTTCAATTCCAACACTAAATCCATTCGAGTCTTTCCCAAAGGATTAATATCATTCAGTATCAACGCGGTTATTATGTCTAATCCATTAGATTCGTGAGTAGCAATACAGTTCTGGTTATCATGACATGGTCCCTGGCAATACTCAGTCAACGTCTCCAACGTTTGATTAATTAATGCAACGTTGTGCTCATTAATATATAATCCTAACAACCCCAATCCTCCAGTAGTTGAGCCACAAATGCAGTCTAAGAACATAAGTGTCTCAGACACTAGATTGAAATTTGTCTTGTTATTCTGATTGCGAAGGAAATTCTGCAACAGAAACAAATATTATTAAATAAACAATTAATATACGGCTAAAGTGTATATCAAAGCCGCCACACACGATCTGTCACACAGTTGAACCCACTCACTATAGTGCAGTTACGACTGCACAAGCAAAAGGAACGACAAGACGGATAGTGTGTGCGATGGCCTTTATAGATTCCAGCATTACCTGTAAATCGCGATTATGATTCTCGCACAGCAATTGCAGAAACCGTAAAATTGGTTGCATTACTAGTACTTTCGTGCTTAATTGACCCTCGTCTCTCTCTGCGCCCGCTCCAGTACGGTGCCTCTCCAATTTCTCGGCAATCATATCCTCCAATGCACTTCCCAGTGCTGCATTGGTGGTTGCATCCTCACCGGAAGCCAGATTGCGAACATTTGCGAAAGCTTGTACTGTAGACGATGCAGCCTGATTTAATTCTTCCCTCAACTCGTCCGTTATTACGATTCCGTTAGGTTTCGCTACATAGAAAGAAGATATCAATGTAAACAAATATTAATGCAAATAATTGGAATACCATTCTATTATACCTGATGTACGTTTCTTTGAGATTTTCTCGATTTCCTTACTCTGCTCCTTGTCCTCGTGAGCCTTAGCTGCTATGTCAGACGTGTTCACTGTTACAGTAGACTTAATCTCTTGTTGAGAGTCCTTCATTTTGTCATAAAACACCTAAAAAATTTTGGTGACAATATGGAGTGATTAATGAATGTAATTGCCAATGTAATTGTCAGCCCAAAACTTGCAATATTTCTTAGATTCGTTCAATAGAGCATGGCTTATTGTTAGTTGTCTTAAAGTTGCAAATTAATTTCGTACGCGACTTTCATCTTATAAATGAAGCTGCTGAGATCTTTTCAGAGACCCAAATTTACCTTGAAAAATGACTGGCTCAAATCATCACCCATTAATTTATTAAACACACTCTTTTGTATGATGGGATTTCCACCTTCTAATAAGGCGATACCAAGTTCTATAGCTTCCACGAATATGCTTGGAGAATGGACACTTTTGATTACTAATTCGACCACCAAGTCTGATGCACCCTCTCGATCAAGATGACTTTGTATTTCATGTAATGTCCTGCCTGCTCGGCTCAGAAGTTTGGCTGCAAGTAATTAAAAATTTCATAAACAGGTACGATGTAATAGCACACGTATAATTTGTTAGATTTCTGTTTATACCCCCTGGTCCATGTGTGACTGGAGCAGCGTGGGAGACTCCAATTTCTACATTCTCCGGCTTTTGTATGAACGTTTTCCCAAAGTAGCGAGCCAAAAGATTGTGTCTCAGCACATCTCCCTGGGGAAAAGGAAATAGAAGGTACATTAGTTTAGTGAAATATGGCTTGATTAACTGCGATGTACCAATACATCGTGCAGAATTGAATAAAAATCCAGTATGTTCCAAAGGGTATCGCCGTGCACCATTTGCAATATATCATAAAAATGTTTACCTAGCCTGTTGTCTAATAATAAAAGTAGATAAATTGTGTATTTACATTATCTGTGCACTAAAGTATTAGAGATATTTGTGCGTTTCGTACTGTGTCTGCCTAATCGATTTTATGTTTCGGTAAAATGCAATACTAACACTAATTTCTCAGAGCAATCAGAATCGTATAAAAAATATTTTACTCGTTTTTTAAGAAATGCACAACACTATAGATTCAGGTATTTGAGAACTTTTGGGTAGAGTACAAATAGTTAAAATGTACACCATTACAAAATGAAAAGGATTAATTAGGTACATGAGAGCAGCAAAACTACTAAAATATTTTGTAGAGAACGATCTATATTATATGTGGCAATATATACAGCTATTGGTAAAGCAAAAGTGAAGATATTATTCACAAAACGAATTGTGTGAATAATTTTGTTTAATATTTAATGATTTTATGTGAATAATCTGCACTGCTGCTCTCATTCTATTTAACATACACCTAAAACGATGTAATTTCTAACAGTAAGGTATCTAATGACGTATTGGTACACCCTATCTGTAAAAGAAGTGTATATACATATTTAAATATAATAAATTGTCTTATTTCTATTTCTAAACTCTATGCCCATACTGAGATGTACTTAGAAAGAGATATTTTACACTACATGAACTGGTATGCTATAAATCTATAAATTTTGATTCACGATAAGTTGAATATTTTTCAACTTATTCAAACATTTACTTAAACATCTATTCCAACCGTCCACATTCTAAAAAGAAAATTCAATACTGTTTCAGCAAATGAGTCTCCTATCGTAAATCAGAATTACTTCAAGTATATAAAATCTAATATCTATTCTAAAAAGTAACAAGAGAAGATAAGTTAAAAAGCAGAGCACGAACTTAGTGAATGTAAGAAAATTGTTCAAGCACATGCAGAAGGAACTTACACAACGTACATTATTTTTGTACTTATACAGATTTCATTGATTATATCATATAATGTAACAAAGTCAGTTCTTTACAAGCAATAGCAAATAATAAAAGTGTGTTTAAATATGCATATTTCGTACAATTGAAAAATATAAATATGTACTGTGGCTTCAATAATAAAACACACTGACAATCTTTTTATTTATTAGCTGGACATCCTATGCATACGTGTGCATACACACTTGTGACAATTAAAGATGTTCAATATTGAAGATTTTATAAATATACAGTGCAAATTGTAAGGAACGACACATTCGGTATTCGTGATGGATTAAAAAATGTAAAAAATTTATGTGAAGTTGCAATCTTGTAAAAAACATTTATTACTTTTCTTCATAATTTGTTAATACATAGACTGGCTTATTCGATGACATGAGAATATTCGGGATTCCCGAGAATATTTGAGAATCCCGATATTTTCGAGAACCCGACGCATCTCGACCCGTCCCTTCCACACCTCTAGTACTGTCTCACCACGGTTGATCTCAAAGTGCAAGGAATGAGATGTATTATATATCCGTGTGTGTTTCTTGTAATTCGCACTGTATACGTACAATAAATAACGCTAGAGTGATGGTGAGACAAGCTCTCAGAAATAGAAATCAAATTGGTATTGCCAATTTATATACGTTGTGCCCACAAATTACCGTTGTTATCTACTTTTAATTTTTACCCGCTCTTGCTGAGTCATATGACGAGTCTCAGACTCATCGACACAGTCTGTTCCGACTTGTGGCTCGGTCTGCTGTTCTGTTTCTTCTTCTGCCGAGACACCTTCGCTCTTCGTTTGCAGCATGAAAACATCTTTACCTACATATCTATTCTACGAAACCTACTCACCCACTGTTTATTTAACTCTATGGCGTAATTCAGAGAAGCTTAATTGCGTCTTATCTCATTTGCGTTCTCTATATTGCCAACTAAAGAAACTTTTATATGTATGTAATATTGTGTACTGATCATCTAAAGTGCCGTGAAACATATGGGCATTTAGCTTTTCGGCAAACATGTAAAATACAAGTGGAAATGGAAACACAAATTTTCATAGACTTTTAGGTTCAACAAGAACTTGAAACGGTAACATGTTCAACCAATAATACATGGTGCGGTGCTAATTAACGGCGTCGAATCCTCATCGTACGGGACATGCTCTAGAAACTGAATAGTCAAATTCAATTAATTTTTTGATATTTGTGATCTATCTTCGACGTGACCGAACCACATAGATCTTTACTCGTTTGCATAAATAAATATTGATATTATCGTACAATATGCCTTAATTATAATTCTTCTTATTAACGTGTTGCAGCTACTACAAGGTCTACGCAAGATTATAACAATTAAAATAATATAATTGTAATACATATAAAACTTTACATTCAATAGCAGAGATTACATTTACATTCATAATTGCGCGTATAATGTTTACCTTGGAAATGTTACTTATAAGCAACAAGCATTAAGCATGTCTGGAAGATTCGTCACCATTAATTAATAACTACAATATTTCTTGAGAAACAACTGAATGCCCTTTTCCACATTATCGTGTCTTTCTGTATGATAATGATTATTGTAGCTCATGCAAAACACAATTCTGTGAAACTCACTTTTTCCCCGTATTCAGGATCTATGGCCATCATTTCTCTGAGAGTCCTCAACACTTTGACACATAATTTCTCTTCTTTCTCTTCGAGTAATTTCTCTGTATGCTTGATTAATCTACAACCAAAATCATATCAATAACAAAAAACGAATATATAAGTTGGTCTATAGGAAAAAATTACCTTCGGATAAAGCCGCCATTTTCGCATCTTTTTCTAGCATCGGTTGCTGCTGGAAACAATAATTCTGGTCGATAGAGAATGTCCACTAACAAAGATAATTCTGACTGCACCAATGGCTTCAATTGCTCTTCCAATAATGACACTATATCTTGTAAACCTTCTATAATACTTCGGTCCAAACGCATTAGCTAAATAAATATTAATTATCCTATATTAATTTCATATATATACATATGTACATAATCATTGCTTCTAATGTGCAATCACTTTCTTCTAATACAGGTCGCTAACTCCTTAATTCGATACTCCGGATGTTTCGTTTTGCAATGTGCATAATTAAATATGCTACTTGAAACTTTACAGTGTTACAAAGCAGTACAAACTTAAAATACCTTTTAAGTGATCCTCATTTAATGATTCTAATAATTTAATAATATTGTACATACGTACATAATACTAATACGTTACCCTGCTTCAGTAATAACAAATATTGTGGTAAATCTACACTACATATTATCCTTGACCAATTCCACTGTTCAATAAATGTTTAATTTATTTCGGATCTCTAACTTCTAATTTGCGCTTTTTAAGACAATCTATATTTTTCTTAAATACAACCTTTCAAAAAATTGTATATGGCAGAAACGAAATTACACATCCGCATTCGGCGCACAAAAATTTATAAAAAAATATCTTTGAAAATTAGAAACTCGTATTTGTATTGAACAGTGTTATTAGCTATAAAGCACTAATATTGTTAAGCTGTACCAAACTAGCAAGATGCTAAATTCTAATGAGTGACTTTTACCTCATCCTTAGTATCCTCATCAATTAAGTCACTCTAAATATTTGAAGATTGAATCTATTACAAATTAATTAAATATTTTCCGCGAGAATAACACAGTATTTGGAAGCTTAAATAATTTCTAAATAGTGTATATTATTACCTGGCTTTGAGTGCGTTCTATTTTCGGTTGTTTAGCAGCTTGAAGCCATTTGCTTGTTTGTCTACTGAGCATTGCTGCTTTATTAAACATAGAAGCAACCTGGCTTTCCAGATCTGTTGGTATGGCTATGCCTCTGCCTTTGGCTATTAAAAAAAAATCAGAAAAAATTTTAATGAAAGAAAAAGGAAAATTTGTTTAAGATCGGAATAATATTCTACTCAGTTTTACTAAGCATTGATATAGTATTAAAATAATATTCACTCACCCACATCAGACAATGTCCTTATACAATTTTCCACATTGAATCTTTGTCCAGCATTTAACCATGCACATTGTGATACTTTGAAACCTGCATGTAGCAGCTGAACGAATATAGGTTGTCGTGTCTGTTATAAAAAAAACCCAAATTTCTGTTAATATTGTTACAGGACAATCAAGCATCTAAAATATGAGAGCAATAAACGCAATGTACAAAAATGTTTACATTATTATACTCCTATAATTTATATTATTTACATATGTTTGTATTTTCTTGTGTAAATCAAGCCTTTAAACGTAAAGCCCTATCTATAGTAATCCAAAGTACATCAAATATATGCATTCATTTTAATGTATTAAAGAATTTAGTATTAGTTGTGTTATTTTCTGCATTCACTATAACACACTCATTGCCAAGCAGTCTCAATAAGGAGACTTGTAAATATCGACTCGTAGATTCATGCTGCGGAAAATATGTAGAATGGAAAAGTTTTAAAAGCACGTAAATTAGACGACATTTTTAGTATATAGAACAAAAGAACACTTGTTAGCATTTTTAATAATTCGAATAACAGACTTGCAATTTATTCAATAAGGACAGTGAATGTGTTAGTATAATTCTATAATAATACATATTATATATCATTTGTACTTATATACCATTAACCAGAACTATAAAAATGTATATGCTTCTTCTTTAGAATTTCTCTTGCTTCATGCTACTGTACTTGACATATTCATGTTATTGTATTATACAGACATGTATATACAAGAAACGTTTTATATTGACAAGTTACGTATATTCTAACAGAAAATGTACAAGGTGTTCGATTTGAAGTTTCGAACGCAATTATTTCCCAAACTATAGCTCGTTGTAAAAAATATTTCAAGTGACACTTACTCTGTTTCGGAGGAGACATCTTATAGTGGTCATAAATCTTCTCTAGGTGGAATTTTAGACATCTAGAGAAGATTTGTGACCAACGTAAGGTATTTTCCCCGTAACAGAGTAAGTTTTATTTGGAATATTTTTTACAGCGAGCTAGTTTAGGAAGTAACTGCGTGCGAAACTTCAAAGGGGACACCCTGTATTCTAGGTAAGACGGAAATCAAAGTACAACCTGAATAGAGATGATTCTATTAGGTTGTCGCATATGAAATGACCAATTCTTAGAATATCATATTCATTTCGAATTTTCTTCGATTTCCACCCTACTCTGTGTACAATGCCAAAAATCTATTCTCCAATCTGAAATTTCACGACTAATGTCATTCTCTAGCATCATGTCCCCATGTATCGTGTTAGTGTAACTGTGTATTTACAAGTGCTCAATACCGGTTGAGCATTTTCAACTGGATACTCACATAGCCAGTAAGATTATTATCAGTAATCCGGTCACTCTCCTTGATGCTCCAATATAGTCTAGCCTCGTGCAGATGTTTCTATTAGTAAATCAACCCACCACCATATAGACCCAGCACCCAGACCCAGTAAACCAATGTTGATGAGTCAAAGAAGGCCAGGTGTAGCATGCCAAAAACACAGAACATGCCGCTGATGCAATCACCAATTACCAAGCACACATCAATAATTATATTACCGTAATAGTAATCAATTTATCAATACGCTCTGGCCTACCATGTTATAATAGGCAAAATAAAGAAAAAAATCAATAAAAATAAAATATATCACTAAAACAAGAACAGAAGAAGTGAACGTATTTAAATAAAAGCTAATGGCTTTACGTGTTCGTGATATGTACTTGGTTTCAAAGAAAAATCAAATTAATGTGTTCATCATGCAAAGCAAGAAATCATCAGATGAAATAATCAGAATGTCTGCATAGATTTCGCGCGAAATTAGGTAATGTGCCAATTGTGTTGCATACGCTTACAATATATCAATTTATTTAGTCGTACTCATATTTTTATAGAATAAGTGCCTGAAAGTACGTTTACATGGTACCATTATAATTATACTTATGATTTACTATAGTACAAGTCACATATCTTTATCCAAGCTTGGCTTTATACGAGTACGGAATTCAAGTTTCTTACATTAGGTAAAACTAGCAGTTTCTGATTTGTATCTACTAATTACCTCCATTTCGATGAACTTCAGTTTTTTTTAATGAAACACAATAATTATTTCAGTTCAAATTATTCGATTTCATATTCATAAAATTATAGAAACCACCATAAAGGGATGGAAGCACCTTTACTATAAGAATCTATAGTTATATTTCTCCAGAAGAGAAATCGATTTTTCTGAATTTAGTGTATGCATATCCTTGCGCAAAATTGAGAAATTATTGGAAGCTTAAAACATTAAGCCACAGTTTCTAATTGTATATAGTAATTAAAGATACACGTTTTTTCACAGAATGAATAGCAAAACATGATGTTATGTGAAAATACGAACAGTTGTGCTTTAATTAAGATCACATAAATACATTTAAGAAAAGATGACTTTCTTTCAACTCCATAAATATTCATGTATGTATCATTGTGCTCACATACTCAAAAAAGGTGCCATATCCACCACACAAATATTAACGTTAATTTGAAAGTTTCTGTTAGAGGCTTGTACTGATTACACCGTAAACTTGGTAGAATGTATGTATTCATGAAAACAGTTTACAGAAATTAAAATTATAAATTTAACATAAAAGAATGTAACAAATAAATACGGTACCTGCACTGTAGTACTCTGATCTGAAAACGGACTGCTAAAGAATGTCGTAATGATATTCATTAGGCAACCTGTCACATAATTTTCCAAAGTGGTATCAGCATGTTCACGATCATGCGTGGCAGTTGCTATTATACCCATGTCTACAATGAAAGATTTTTCAAACAACGACCACATATGATTCGATGTGTAAATTTCTTTCATTTCCACTTCTGTGTCAATGTAGCAATGATTGAGGAAATTTATATATGCTTCTTTTACCTGAAAGATATACAAATTTGAAGAAACTTATCGTCGATAAAAATAGATTCTTGGTCAACGCAAGACTTACTTCTGGTATGCAATCTGGATGTGATACCATAGCAACAATATCATCTAATGGTAAAAGACTGTGGCATTTAATTTCTGTGTTCACATTTTTTCCCATCGTACAACAAGCTAATAATTTCACTAATTCTACATGATATCTAAAAAAAAGTGATCACATAAATTGTACAACATAGGAGAAATGCTAAATGGATTAAGATGTATGCGTGTCAGTGATACGTACTTCAGTAGACTACTTTCATCCATTCTGTGCCTTTCAGACCGCATCATTTCCACAAAATGGTTGAAAGAACCTCTGTCATTATAAAAGACAAGAACATCTTCACCAGATTGAACCATCTACAATATCGTTATAGTTTAAATATACATTGAAGCCTTTGCATACAATCATACGCTTCGTTACTCACCTCTTGCATCACCATTTCTTGACATTTTCTGATGAACTGATTCTCAGCTTTTACTATTGTTTGAAGAAATTTTAAATACTGTACATGTTTCCCATGAGTTTCTATGCAATGCACAAAATGTTGTATAACCTTAGCGTTCACTTCATTACACAAAGTAGAATTATCCTGAAAAATGCTGCACACTGTTTGCGCTTCGCGTATACCAGGATTCAAAAACAGGTCGAGATGCTTGTGCAATAAAACCTGATTCTGTTGATTGCCTAAACAAAAATTCTGTAGAAAATCATGTGCTAATCGCATCAACTCGTTCATTCGAACATCCTCTTTGGTATCATATGGAACTTGTAGTAAATCTAAAACAACAGTGTGTACTCCGACGTTGCGTAAAAGTCTTTGCTCGTGTTTCCGTGGTTTTAATTGACCACCCACCGCTTGAATGCATAGCTTGTTCATACGAATTAATATCTGTTGTATTTTTTTATATTCCTCAGCTTGGTCCGTGTGTAACGGAGGACCAATATCTAAATCTATTGCAGATCCTACAATTGGAAATGTTATTTATTTTTAATGAAAAAATCATTTTTCAATTTCTACCTATTCATTATATCCTTAAGTAAACTTACCTTTCTTATCGGACGTGGATAGCTGAGGTGGTGTTTTGCGAGGTGTAGCTCCATCATCTTCTTCTTCCTTGCTTTTCTTCTTCTTACCTCCATGTTCTTCTGCTGCTTTAGACTTGTACACCCAAAGTTCCGATTTTTCAACAGACTGTCGTAGAACATCTAAATCCGATTTGATTTGTTTGTAAGACTCAACATCGCTATCAGACACCAATAGTTGCACCTATTTAGAAAGAAAATATCCTCTAGAATATTTGTATTAATATTAGAGCTGCGCGAGAACCCGAATCTTCATTTTCTTTTTGCTTGTAATATCGAAGATGATATAACGTACTTGTTTAAATGCCTGCAAGACTTCTTGTCTTTGACTGAAATGCCTGAAAAGCAAATGTAATGCGCCAGAAACTAATGGAGGATAGTCGTGCATCGCCAAATGAAGCAAAACACGTAAAAATGTCCTGCCACCTTGACCATCCAAGTCTAGTGCTACACACTCCTCACTAAAATGCATCATTTATGAAATAGTTATCTAACATTTAAATAAAAACGCCGAATTATGTGTTACCTGCTTCCGAATATACCCTCTGCTTGGGTCCCAATTAGTTCCAAATCGATGGTTTTTTGACCAGGACTCAAATCGCTAGAAGCTTTTTCAGTTTCGTCGAATTCTTGCTTGAAAATGCTTAATAAACAGGAAATTCTGTAGTCCAATCGAACGTCAAGAATGAATTGCAAGATTTCAATTATCTTCAGCTTTGTGTCCATCACCAGTGGATATTCTTTCTGTGAAAGTGGTTTTGGTCTTGGAGATGTACTTCCCCCTAGTACTTGCCCAGCTGAACCCAATGTCAGACTCGTCATTACTGCTCCCATATCTCCAATACATCTCAGTACTCCACCCTCGGCTATTAAAAGCATATCTTTCATTAAGTTTTTAATATACAGTTGAGGACAAAATTAAGTAGACATCATTTAAAAACTAATAGCTTCTTTCAAACTGGATCAAACGACTTGGGTTTTTTAAAACTTTCATTATGGGAACAGATACAAAAGCTAAAAATCGTGACATTTATTTTTTTCTTGGCAATTTCCTTCCAATAATCCTTCTAACATCTCAAAAAAGTTCGTCATTTGGTCCAGCTTGAAAAAAGTTATTAGTTTTGAAACGGTGTCCACTTAATTTTGTCTCCGACTGTATCTTATAAGAATTATTAAAAATAATATCATTATACTATATAATATTATAAGTATTAAAGTACTTATACATATACATTTAAACAGGATCCAATTAAAGGTGTAGACGTAAATGAAATTTTGGAAAAAATGATATTGAAAGTACACAAGAACTAAATAGCAAAATATCTACATACACTAACAAATGTGGAATGTAGAACACGTAAGGAGGAAGGTAACCATGCAGTTAATAAAATTCATGTGATCCAATTGACGTTGTGTGAAAATGGTGTTTTTAACATAAATGAATTGTTCAACTTGGTTATAAATTTAAGACCGTTACTTAAGGAACCTGAAATTGCTATGAATTTGTAGTTATGCATTACCTGTTTCCTGAGAATCCGTAGACTCAGCTTTAGAAGTTCGTAGAAGAAATCAGTTAATTACATTTATATGTGCATACTTTGGTATATGTATATTTGTATCATTGGGTATATTATTCTACAAAGTTAATTGTGCGTAAATACTACTTGGACTATATTATTAGAACCTTTGAATGGGTATATTTATGAACGAAATTATAATATGCTATCCAGTTGTATGTACAAAACACACTGTGTTGACAAAATTAGTGTATGTACAAGAAGATGTTATGATTGTAAATGACCAACTTACAGTCAATCTCACCGGTTGGAATTTTTCTGTCTGGAGTGTCATTTTCCGAAATGCAATCCAAAATGCTTAGCAATGTTTTAGTTAGTCTCAACAGGTCACTGAAGCTGTAGAATCCAAAGTAAATTAGATCGCGTGCCAGTTTGACTACCTGAAATTAATTTAGAAATTTGAGTAATTAAGTTTCTTGGAGATCACTATATGCCTTACAATTAGATATTGAATTTAATCTTCTTACTTCAAACGTAAGTTTATTCTGTTCTTGGTCAGCAAACGACCACATTTTTGCAACCACATTGCATAAATAATCTTCCACGAACATTATAGTGGCACTAAATTTAGCACGAACGAGTTCTTTATTTTGATCCCGCATTCTGTTCGCGTCATAGCTGAAATTGTCATATACATTAAATAAATCTTTGTTAACGCGTATAATTATTCCACGCGTTATATTTTTACATACTCGTTAATGCTCATTTTCGAAGGAATTTCAGACCACAGGCGTGCATACTTCACAGGAGTTACTTGCTCTTGAGGATCTCTATCGACGTGTAGATGTAACATGAGTCGACAGAACGATGCTCGCAGCTCGTATGGCACTGTTTCATCTTCCATGCATCTAAATATTTAATTAGAAGTTTCGTTTGTGTTCCAGCATTAAAGCAGACAGTTCAGAGGTAAAACGTGTTCAACTTACTTCAATATAAGACCAATATCTAAATGCGGTGATAAATTATTCAAAGCTAAATACTGTCTGTTCAGGCACATATTGCTAAAAAGATTTAACTGGTGTCTATAATAGTCTAATATTGCTATGTCTTGAACACTGCCTAATTTTGCTCCCCGTGATAACTCATTCAAAGACATTGACTTCTGTAAATTGCATCACCAACATTAAAAACTTCAAACAAATTTTATAAATACGCATTCATGCGCATATAGATGCTAACCGTTGCATTCTTCCATAGAAGAAATACTTCCAGTTCCTCTACAACAGTGATTCGTGGTTCACCGTTCTCTTGTTTCTCGTCAAGTTCCTCCACCTCAACCTGAGTTTTCATCATCCTAGAAAATTGATTATACATCAACATGTGTCAACGAAACAAACACCATTGAGAAGATTGATTCACCTTACCTAGTTTCTAGTAATATATCTTTATTCTTTTCACTTAACACGCTCTTGCAAATTAACTCCTGAGTCACGGCTATCGCCTTCTTATTAGAAATACATAAGTCTGACAAGTAATCTAAAAATCTTGATTCCCAATTATGCATATTCTTTCGAACAAGACCCACGAACGTCTCAATTTCTGCAGCCGTAATATGCTTCTCTAACAATTTTCTATTATTATGTAAGAGTGCAGTGATGGTGTCCTCTGCTAGGATGTCGTATCCAATTTGTTTTTGCATGAAGGCAAAGTGTTTCGCAATATATTCCTATGTTGTAAGAGCTGCGTTAATACGATGTAAATTCAAATGCCTATATAATGCCTATATAATGCCATATAATATGTATGCCTATCATTAAAACAAAATACCTGGTTCTTTCTGTAATCTTGTTGTGAAAGTCTTAAAATTCGGTAACACAAACGAAACATATACTTATATGGTGCATGCCTAGGATCATTCAGTTCCTCTATTCTAAGAAATGGTCCCTCGCCCTCTGCAGACTCTAAGAACGGAGCCTGTAAATCATAATTTTTACAATACACAAATTGAAGACTAAAAGTGTCGGTAAAAAGTAGAGGTGTGCAAGAACCCGATGGTCGGGAAGGGTCGGGCCGGCA
Source organism: Lasioglossum marginatum (assembly GCA_028455795.1). Classification (NCBI taxonomy): domain Eukaryota; kingdom Metazoa; phylum Arthropoda; class Insecta; order Hymenoptera; family Halictidae; genus Lasioglossum; species Lasioglossum marginatum. The sequence continues at coordinate 4,382,837 of CM052259.1, read as the reverse complement.
TC
>CM052259.1:4284731-4382735 GCA_028455795.1 Lasioglossum marginatum | reverse complement strand
ACTACTGAAAAACCCCATTTTTGTATTATCGAGAAATGAGAACGCGAATCCCGCACCCTTGCAATCCTGGAAAATGGAGTCTACTCCCTTAAGTTCCGTTGTATCTTACGAATAAAATACCAATTAACGGAATACATACAACAAATGTTTGAGTTCCTAAATAAACATTTCATAAATTCGAATATTTTCGAAATGGCACTATTTGCTAGCATGTATTTACCTTCAAACGTCACGAGTTATCAAAGCATGTTTCCCAGCGAACAATTTGCTACAGTAAATATGATCGAACGAATTTCGTGTTGATTCGCGAAATTCGAATCGTCTATCGTTTCACAAAGTCATGTTATCAAATCTAAATATAGGACTGCACGTTTTCCAATGGGTATAACGCGGGAAAAGGATCGATTTATTGGTGAAAGGATCTTCATCAAATAAAACGCCGATTTTCTATTAGCGCTAACAATAAGAACATACATTATCATTAACTATACATAGAAAGCGCGGCTTGCCGTCAGTCGTGCTGAACGTTAATGTCTAGGAATCGGTTCGAGCACAGGCTGGACGCATAATCGAGCATTATTTTCCGCCGATAAAAGCCCGTTTCAAAGCCGAAGAGGAGCGATGGGACTTTATTGATCGCGGAATATTACGATGTTAACGTCTACCAGAAACAGAGCGGTGTATAACTGTGATTGATCGGCGGGACGATAAGATAACTACAGTATTCGATCCAAAAATAACAAAGCAAATCCGGACAGGTGATCTTTTACAGAGTACCTGAACTCGAAAGCTTGTCGTTGAGCGATGCAAGTCTTTTTTTCAAATTAATTTATTTGTACAGGTCGCATTAACATCTAGGTCATTAGCGACCACTAAAATTTATACAGACATATGTTTACAAAGTCGAATCCTCATAAATAGACGGGTCCCATGGAAATCACCGACACAAATTTCCCCGACACGGTTTTCACCGACAACATTTCACCGACTCCAGATTTGACCGACGATAACTTTGGCCGACAACGCCTTTAACCGAAAACGACTTTGATCGACAACGATTTTGACCGACAACGAATTTGATCGACAATGAATTTGTCCGGCAACGATTTTAGCCGACGACAGTAATAACCAACAGTAACATAATACTGTCGTCGACTAAAGTCGTTGCCGGTCAAAATCGTTGCCGATCAAAATCGTTGCCGGACAAATTCGTTGTCGGTCAAAATCGTTGTCGATCAAAGTCGTTTTCGGTTAAAGGCGTTGTCGGCCAAAGTTATTGTCGGTCAAATCTGGAGTCGGTGAAATGTTGTCGGTGAAAACCGTGTCGGGGAAATTTGTGTCGGTGATTTCCATGGGACCCAAATAGACATAGTTATTTACATAGTATAAATACATTATGGGGAAATCAGTTCGCAGTTGTTACTACCATGAAAGGCCAAGGACAGGAGTGGCGTCAGCCCGAATTACGCATAACTTAGAAGATGTGCAAAAAGCGGGGCCCTAAGCTATGCTCTCTCGGGCAATTGAAGATAGAGAGGAAAGGGCCAAAGGTCCTAGACGTGCGGTTTTTTAGTGGGTATTGGGGACACCGACCACCTGTGTCCCCCGAGTCCCACACTACCCCCCCCCCTCCCTCGGGGCTGTACGTAAAGGTATTTTTCCGCACGCCCTTAAAAAAAAAAAAGTTGTTACTACCATAATTACAGAGTGTGGTAAATACGATGAAAGTTTTGTCCGGAGCAAATACACAAGCTTTATTATATTATTACGCTTTAATTATTATGAATCAAAAGGATCTTACGCTCATATTCCGAAGAGAATTTAATTAAAATTTATTGACTATATGTATATAAATTTGTTTGTGCTTTATTTAAGTGTCCGGGCCTACCCGCCTTTCCCTTACAACTTTTCACCGCCACCAACTGCCCGTAAGTACCCACATCGTTTGTTGTCGGTCACTAATACAAAGTTCACCAACAAGATTACGTTTAGACTTCTCGTCCGCGCGCGTAAGCTCGTTCTAGTTCAAGAGTCGGTGCGTGCACCGGCGCTTGACCGTCAGCTTTTTCCTCGCGATAGGCAAAAAACTGCTAATTAAATTTTCCATAATTTATCATGGAAATTTAATTCCGGTGATATTTTGAAGAAGATGGAAGCTAAGCTTTTTCAAACGTCCTACTATACCGAAAATGTGAAACATCAACAATCTTAAAAATGAAAGGTGATGAGGTAACAGCAACAAGAATCTAGAAAATGGTTTGAACCTGTTTGTCCACGCTTGTACACTCGCTTGGGATCTGCAACGCTCTTATAGAAAACGGAATACAATATCTTGAACGCATTATTGATTGATGGTCCCACATTCGTCTTTGTTCCCTCTTTCTCTCTCTCAGGCACTCAACTTACAAGTTCGTTTACCTCTATTCATAGTCGCTGGTTACAAACGAAAAATAGTCATCCACAAAACTATCAAGCAAAGACGAACCACCTGCGACAAAATTAAAAATAGAAGCTTCGGTTCCTAAAGCAGAACACTATTTTAAAACGAAGTTGTGACTCGCTGGGGACAAGGAAATTTACAAGTATCTGCAGATTGCAAATTTTTCTATAAAACCTACCACTTGACCTACCCATCCTCTTGATATTGCGTCATCGTGTTTTTATCTATTTGGACAGCTACATCGAGGACGGCTGAGTATCGGCAAGTGAAATACACGAGCCACCCATAAATTGATACAATCGGAACATCAATCTCCCATCGAGGAAATGATATTGAAAGGTATATAACAGAATTGTAGTAGTCGCGACAAAACAACCACTGTCGATTATAAAGATTATTTTCACGGATTCTTGTTTAGCAAGATTAAATATTTTAAAATCTGAAATGTCTTCGATACACCCCTTTCACTATTCTAACATTTTATCGACAACGTGTAATTTTTCACTGCAATTTTTTAAACGAAGAATTATACCATTCACAATTGTTTGCACGCCATGGAAAATAAAAACATTTCTCTTTCAATAATGGATGTTCAATTGATACTCAATTGTTTATATCACTTTCTTTGCTTCTGGGAAACTATTATACACAATTGCCTTTAATATTCGTTACTCCTTTATCGAGGTTTTACGATGTGCCATATTACGCGATGTTCAGTATTACCGGCAGGCACCCTATAGCCGCAAAAAACCGTGGAGTTTCGAAGTTTCAGCCATTACGCTCCATCGATTAAAAAAGTTGTGCGGTTTTTTTCATTTTCGCAAATTCTACTTTAACATTTTAAGGGTCCCCTTTGAACATCGCACGCGTTACAGAAGGATTTAAAAAAGTTTCGATTTTTTAAATCGGCCACCGTCGTCGTTTCTTCTTTTAAATCCAGTTACTGCTTCAAGAGAGAATGTTAACGTGACATGTGTTTCTCAGGCTTCTTTGCAAATGTGATCTAAAAATTCAGTTTTAAAATAAAGATCGTGACAGCACTTTGAATATATACAGTCTCGTTTGTTTTGTGTTGTAAAATACATTTTGGCACGATTATGGTTCCGAGGATAGCCACACATGTGCTGAAGACATACGCGAAAATTCAATTCGGTTGGTACAGTAGTTTCTGAAATATTGTAGCAATAATATGCGAGAAACGCGTTCAAACTTTAAATTCCGTTATCGCTAGCCATTAAAAGCCGCTACGCTAAACGATCTATAATTTCGTTATTATCTCGCTATAAAATCGTAGGAGCATATGTTTTAAATGGAGCACTTCCGATACATGCGGAAAAAATCGATTTTCGGGTCTATTACGCTAGAATACCCGCTTAAACAGAAATAGCTGTCGCATCCTGTCGTTCTACGGTTCTGAAACGGCAGGGGTTACAGACCGTCGCGTCCCAATTGCCAAACGCTCTGCAAAGCCTGATGACCACAGAAGTCATCTGGCCGATATTGAAAAGCCAATATTGTTGTTTCCAGTGTCAGAGCCTCGCGGATACACCCCTGGAACCATGATTTCACGGGACCGTGTGCTCTGTTCCTGTTGATCGATTAGGGCGGAAGCAGGTCAATTCCAGCTTCGTGCCAACGCCATCTAAATTAGATGAGCCTGTGCCTCCGCGGAAATTCAACCGCTTAAATAATTCGATCAGTGTCAAGGTCGGTCAGTCGATCATGCAAGCGCGGAACGCGTCAAAGACAACGAATTGCCATCGATACGCGTGCACACCTTCGCCGAACAGATACTCCTAGCTGCGATACGTATCGCCGTGCTTTCTATGCTGATCAATAAATCATCATCGTCACACGCCCTCGATAACTTTATTAATAACCCCGTGAAACGGTTAATTATAAGCGCGGCGTATGTTCGAACACCGGTAGCGCTGTAAAAGAGAGAGAAAAAAAGAAAGATCCATGCTCGAGGAGCAATTTCTCGGAAGAAGATCCATTGAAGGACTCTGTATTGACGTATTGACGACAATCTAATCTCGTTAATTAAGTACCAGCGACGTTGTGCAACGGCCGCGTGACTGACATGTTTCGGAAAACAAAAAGACGACAAGCGCAGTCTGGCGCGATTGTCTACCAACCTGTCACTCGTGCTCGACAGATCACCTTTCGAGAACTTTTCATTTAATAATTCTTTCGTTTTACTGTTTTATATTCCGTCCATATTAGTACGAGTTGCATTGTGTTTACTTGGATCGCGACAAAACAATTGTACGTCAACATTCTTTGTTTTGTATTACGTCTTCGTAGGCGTTGCAATTAAAAAATCAGCCGATTAAAGGGAATAACGTGTCAGCTGTGTAAGCAATGGAAAACTCGATTCAATAAACTGTTAATGGATGCTAGTACGGAACACATTGTTGCCTTTCCAGAATTGCGATTCTAGGATCTCTACATATAGAACCATTCGACATTCTACAGACACCCGACGATAAATCAGTTTTATTCTAGCTTCTTGATTTGATAGTGTTACTTTGAGAAACTACTCGTTTCGCGTAGATTGTAGAGCAAATAAACTTTCTTATTATTATTCGAAGTCATTATAATTAATTTCATTGTGTATCTTGTGTTTATCTTTCAATATCAATCATGATTCATTTTAGAGACAATATTTGATTAATAAAATATTTCGGATATAAGCTTCAGTATTTTCAGCATCCTCCAAATAAAATACTATTCGAAAAATCTCTGCTTATGAATACAATATTTGATTTACAAAATACGGTCTAAAATAACATCGGCTATTTACTATAAACTGTTTAAAATAATATTCTACACAGGTCTGGGTGTTTTGAAGATTAACCTTCAGATATTATTGAATTTTCAATTTTTTATCCGATGTAGAAAATGTCGTTCGTCACCGTTGTTTGGAAACTTTTCAGCAGACCCTAAAATAGGGTACACACTCGATCAGAACTTTGCGGGAAAGTCAATATGTCACTTGGGGAAGCTGTGCATTAGACCTGAGAGTGGGTACACTTATATTGGGGAACAAATATCAACTTTAAAATAGTAGTCTGCTTGGTTACATAAACTGTAAGCTCTACGCTTGAAAATTATTCTGAAGCGAACGCTATTGGCAACAGCAAGCAAGGACAAAGAAAAACAAATAAGTGAACAGGGTACTGTCACAAACTTTCATTGCCTACAGTAACTAGTAACTATAAAGTGAGTATTAATTATGATCCGGTAAGTAACGTCGCGATAGTGATTTAGTTGCCATCGCTGCTGCATCGTGTTTGCATTTTGAGGCCTAATGGAAGTGGCCTAGTTTCGAAAAAAGCAATAGAGTGATCTAAACCGCTTCCCGACGCCTTGCGTCTCTTAAATACTTAAAATGGACTCCTGAAAGATATTTCAAGACCATCGTGGGTTTACACTTTCTTCAAATTGCATGTTTACATTTCGAGGAAATAGCTGTACAGTGTACACAACACGGTTAGCACAATGCAGTATGGATATTGTGTGCTTAATATTATTATCGTTGAATCGTTATGCAATGGACTTACACTGTTTGTAAACACGTTGCGATACGAAAATGAGAAAGTTGTTGACGAAGCGATAACGTTAGTCGAGTTCATTTACAGGATTACCAAATTGAATCTATATTCTTTTTTACTCAAGTGTTCATTGAAGTCTAGTATAGTTTATCTGCTACTTGTAAAAAGTGTAGAAGTACTTACTTATATAAATTTTCGGCTGACTGAACAGTTTACCAACGTATTCGTGACATTATTCTGATCAACCCCTTGCCGTATTTCGACGAGTCAGACTCGTGATGAAGGTTTTTAACAAAGTCTAACAAATATGAATGTTACCCGTTTCCTTTTAGATGAAATAAAATTTGATTCGTTTGTAATCAATATTTAAGCATTAAAATAAATGTAGCCATACGAAAAATATACATTTTCTTTTCCTCTCTACGACATTTTTGTGCATAAAGACGTTTTAATCACCGTAACTGTAAAGAAAAAGGTACGGCAAGGGATTAAAATACGCCCAAACGCAATACAATTTCGATGACTTGTTTAATCCACGTTACAGTAGAACCTCGATTATCTGAACTATCAGTATTCGATCAAATTACATATTCGCCGCTCAAGCAGTATTCATTGACTCGGAGGGCGTCGGACTGAAAGGATTCGAATTTCAGGAGGTCTACGAGCCGATCCGTTGTTGTCTCGAACATCAATTGCATCCCTTTCAGCTGCAGCTGCGTCGCCTGCGTCTCATCGAGTCGCTACGGAGAATAGAGCCGGTGTGCAATCGGGATGCTAACTGAGAACAGGAATTAGTAGATACTCCATTCAACGGTCCGGAGATTCACTTTGACGAGCTGGTACCGGCTCGCATTATATCTCGCGTTATCTCTGTACACACTACAGTCGATCTACCGACGTCACGATCTAATTCCTGCGTCACGTATATATGGTATTCAACCTGCCGAAATTCGACGTCTCCATCAAACGGGCGTGATTCGATTAAGTTTCGGTCAATTTAGATGAACATCAAATATAATGCGCTGTGATACACAGTGGACTGGTTACTGTTCCCATATCCTCGGTCGCCTCTTCCCTTTATGCCGTATCGGAGCAAATTTGTTTTCATTAGCCGGAAATATCCATTTTCTACACTGCTGCGCGAAATTATAGCAACGCTCGATTTACGCCGAAATGAAAAAAAATCATACAACTCGGATCGCTTCAAAGTCCTTAACCCTCATCCGTCCCTCGTGTCAATTTGACACCGTTTTCCCGAAATAAGTTACACTGTTCTGTTATTTGTAGGTAAGTTTGTCCGAAACTTGGCGACTTTTATTTTTTTAATGCGGAACATATAACCGCAAAAAGATATAATACTGAGATATAAATGTTAACTCATCAATTTGAATGAAAGAAACATCGAAAAGTAACTGTTTGACTTATTTTATTCTTTTATTACCATGTCAATTTGACACCGAGGGACAGATTCAGTTCGCGAAATGAGGGACGGATGAGGATTAAACAGTCTTCGTCGAAGATGTTTCTGCATTACGTGGTAGAATGAAAAGACTTTTTTCAAAATTTTTCAAATTCAAATAATTCTGCAGGCATCGAAAAATTTTTCCAAGGATTGTAACAACAACAGATTTAATGGCGGAAGTTCTTTGCTTAAATTTTAATATTAAACCAATGCAAAAAAAATTAAAGAAGTATTTCCTGAGTAATTAGCAGTCGCGTACAATTCTTTAATGAAATGTTCAGCTTTCTCGATGCGAAGGATTTCAATTGGAGCGTTTTCAAGGCTTCGAAAGTATTTTATGACCGAGTAATTTGCACGGTGGGGCGAAGAATGGATCTCGTGTTGATAATATGCAATATTATGTAAACAAATTTAGATTATACGGAACCTAACATTCAAGAGGGGTATTAAGATGTGACGCAACGTCGTGGCATCTTCATAAGTAATATGTACTTGCTTTGTGTTTGCAGTTCGGCTAGAGCCTTATCTTCTCAGTTATGAGGAAGATGATGCCGCGATCTTGCGACGACCAAACAGCCGCCAGGAAAACGAGATTCGATCACCGAGATCTTATTCGAGGGCCCATTCATGCTCGGTGAACGCCACTGAAGTTAGCAAAGTGTGCCTGACCTATTTCCTTTCTCCTTTTTCAAGTGGAACTTTGCAATCAATCACGCGCCTCTCGCGACGGAAGTCAAAGTCATTCGAAAATTAACTCACCCTTTGAAACGTTTAATTCTCGATTCAATTTTGCGAGTATTTCGTTCGCAAAACGGGGGGAAAGAGCGAGTGAAAATCGAATTTTCTTCGTAGCAAAGTGCCCGCTGCGGGTGAAAGAGAGTTCGACAAAAAAAATGTGTACTCGAAAAAATCATGTCTCGCGCCTACAGCATAACGGACTTCAAAAGAATCCACGTTATTTTAGAGACCACTGTGTTTTGCGCTCTATAAATAAACGACCGACCCAATCGGGCAGAGATCTGGGAAGGATCGAACGTTCAGTGTTTTTGAATCTGCTACATGCTCGGTAGTAGGCCTCTTTTGAGAGTACAATGTGTATTGAAAGCGGTGGTGTAAAGAGAAGTCGCGGAGTGATTCATCGAATAAAAATAAACTACATTAGTGGAGTGAAACTCTTCTCTACCAGTGAACTTGGCGTGACAATGATTAAATAACTGAACCAGAAAATATTTTAAGCCTTAGAAAATGGTCCTATGTTATTTATCCATGCAAAGAAAAAGCACTACAATTTTCCGAAAATAACAACTTGTAGTTTCCGACTAACTTAAATGCAATATACTGGAAGAAAAAACGTTGGTTCCCATGAGAAATGAATTTTCTTTGCTTAAAGCGCATAATGAAAATGAATATGCAGACTTTTCTGACTGACTGCAGTTCGTTACACGCTCGCACGAGGCTCGACGCGACCCGAGTTTGTCGGAAGGCGACAGGACGCCTTTGGGAAACTTATTAATCGGCTTATGAATAAATCCTGACCTGCCTACGGCACCTGTTTCCGTTGAATATATTTGCCCCGTCGACTATCTAGCGTCGCATTTGCTATTCTTTGCGCGCATGTATTATTCGCGCGCCGATGCTTTCAGGTAACGTAAAGATAGGACACCGATACGGGCAGTTAATAAGGCGATCTCTTTGTAATCGACCCCGTCGATCGTGTACTCGACTGCGGAGACTTTTCAAAGGGTATCTGCTACTGACGTAAACGTGTGTATCATTAAACCATTATCGGGGAAAGCATCATCGAGTAAAATATTATACCGGCGGACACAAACGCTCCTCTTTCGGACCACAGAAAACTTATTCCGATTGAAAGTACGGGAAAATTGCCAATATCGCTTAAAGACCGTTGGCTCCTTGCGGAAATTTGGTTTGGCTTCTTTAGAAGCCGATGTAGATCATAATAGAATGGCATATCTTGTCTCAATATTCCAAGAAAATAATCTATTTACAATTGACTTAGGTACTATTTATGGCAGGCGTGGACAACTTGCGGCTTGCGAGTCACAGACTGTGGAGCGATCAAATTGTGTCGTGTTTGGTATCATTTTACTCACAAAAATATATTCTGGTAAAAGCTTCGTATCAAAAGAATTGAGAACAAAAAAATTGTATCATTGAATTGGAATTGTCCCAAGCTTGACGCCAATCGGACGAGATCAACGAACAGTGTCTGTTCACGATACAAGTGACGTTCTTGGTCTCGAAGTTTTCACATGTACCAAAACATTACTGTATATCCTCGAATAGTATACGACGAAGCAACGTGGAAGACGAATACATATATATATCGGTCACATTAATTCGTTGCATATTTTCCTCCGCCTGCATGGCGCTCTTTAAGACCAGGATTACGTATGCAAACACCTGGTGCACGCGACCAACTGGGCCTTTTGCACGAAAATTGGCCCCTGTGCGAGATAAAACTTCCATGTAAACACCATCAACCCCTTCTTTTTCTTTTCCAACTCGTTGTCTCGGTGAGAATTACTTGACCTCGAATTTTATGTTTACCTTTTATTTGAGACTCTCGTGACCAGACCCGCGACGATGACGAATTCCAGGAATGCATCCAAGAAGAAACAGGGCTATAGATCTTCGACAGCTTATTACAGCCATATTTTTCTTCTTTCCTTCCGGATTTGAAAAGCGAGTCGAGTAGTGGTTGCCGTTTTATTCAGTCGCACAGCATGTAGAAATTATTAGAATTTATGGGGAAAATAATGAATCTGTTGTCTGGGGTTATTCTGGGATTATCTTTAAATCATTAGCAATTCATGAAATGTAAAATACTTCAAACCGATTAAGACGGTGTTCCCCTTCGGGCCGAAAGATTTCAGAGCGGGAGATACCAGTGTTTACACTGAATATCTAATCGTTTCTTGCATATTCTATAAAACAGTTCGACATGCTATGGGCACATCAGGATCAGTTGGAGTCGCATTCAAACGGGGAAATTTTTTTCCTGTGATCCCGATGGGAAGAATGATAGTCCAGCGCGAACGATAAAAAGGATAGTATACATCCCTTGCATCGAATTTTCAAGTAGCTGATAAAAACTACTCGTGTATGCAGACAGTAACCTGAAGTCCGTTTTAAAACCCCAGTAAATAACCAACTGTTATCGCTATTTCATGTTTTTGTCATCGCTATTTCATGTTTTGTATAATCTATTATTGCAAATTGCAAATGTGTAAAATTGATATATATTTAGACTTTCTGAATCATTCCGTCTATGAACAGTAATATGCAGGAACTACGTGAACATTTAATACCGCCTTATATCACGTACATGTCTATTACTGATTAGATCAACTTCTGTTCACGTACATAAACAATACCGACATCTGATAATGATCTGACGCACAAGAATAATGTTGAAAAATGTAACTGACGCAAGTAATACAACATTACCAGAATTGTTATTTTTAACATTTAGTTTTATCGATATTATTTACTACGCTCTCTCAAGCTATTTTTAATGAGTGCCATTAAGTCGTTTTTAATTTTAACACCAATTGTACGATGTTCAATGTGATCATTATTGACGACAAGAAATCAGATATATTAATACTTACAGTTACAAGTCTATGTGAATCGTTAATAGTAATTTGTATAGTGGTTACTATAGAATACAACTGTGTCTTGATTCCTGAGGTCATTTGAAGATCATCATCAGAAGAGATCATTTAACTTTCTCCTTTGCGAAAATGTTCTCCGCGGCTTTGTGAAGGAGTTATTAACGAAAAACACGAACCAATCGGAGCTACTAGCGACTGATTCCTGCTCGGCCAATGCCAACGCCTCGAGGAGCGAGACCTGTGCTCTGATTGGTCAGCGTTTTTTCGTTGATAACTTCTGAACAAAGTCGCGCAGAATATTTTCACAAAGGAAAAAGTTACTTGAAATGACTTCAGGAATCGCCGCTTTCAAGGAAGTACAACATTTTTGGGTCACCCTCCATCTTGCAAGGATGCACGATAGTTCGCATTTTTTGGCACATAGACGAATTCGTTGCACTTCAAGGTGCAATGTTGGAGGAATATCGAAAAATAAAGAACTGGAATTGTGAAAAATAATTCCGAGCCTGGTAAGGACCGCGGGACCAGCGCAATCTCAACAAATAAGTTTGCCACTACGAAGCGTCGAGTAAAATGAAATTTTGGCCTTAATTCCAGGTTCATTAATTATTTTCCCCGAGTGCTTGAGCATCTCGGAGGCTCCCTTCCGGCGATGATAAAATGGTCCAAAGAGTTCTACATACATATACCTCGCGTCCGAAATCACGGAACAATGGGGCGTCGCTGGCCCGTCTGGATGGTGGGGGCTAACTGATTTAATGAATATTCAACTTACCCGAGAGTTGAAAGAAATCCCGAGACACTTCCCTCCGCGTAAAGGCTGACGATGTCGCCGAGGTGAAGGAAACTCGCCGAACCGAGGATCTCGCCCATCTTGACGCTGTTGTTTTCAAGTCTCTCTGTACCTCACAGTCGGAGAAATTTCACCCCTTAGCCGAGTGAATTATTCATGGCTACACCTACGGGGGAGAAACAATCGTTAGCACACGAGGAACTGCACACAATCTCTGGACAATGTAGCTATGCAACTTCTACGTTCCTTCACGCTTCTTGTCCCCCTCGAGGACAGCTGAAAATCGTCGTTCAGATTTCCCAAGTCATTTCTTTACACATTTCAAGCAAAAATGAAGGAATTTGCTTCAGAAAAATCAGATACAGAGGACAAGCCTTTAAATGGAGCTTCACTCAAACAGTCATTCCATAATACAATCTTGTAAAGTTTGATTATTGATCCGGAACGTTCAGAAGTCCCAGGTGTTTCTCGAATATATTAGCAGCTTTGTTAAACACATCGGCTTTACAGTAGTGTTCGAACGCTTTATACGAATATCGTCTCCCTAAACCCCTTAAATGCAAAACCAGCGGAAGATGATTCATCCTCGCGTGGAAAAATAAACAGAATTATAAGAACAGATCGAATTCAAAGATAACCTCGAACATAATTTACATTAATTCCATAGCGTGACTTTTGAAACAAACAGAAAACCTAGATCAATTTAAAATAACACGAGTCGAAAAGAGACGGGTTGGAAACATCACCGGCGGACAAATAGCTTCTGCTAAGCCAGTAAGCACGACACGATCACGAGATAAGAAAAAATTCAAAATATAAATCGTTTTCCTTAATCGAATAAACGCGACAGATTGAGCTCCGCTTGGATTACCTTAAATTGCAAAATGTGTCTTCAGGATAATTGTACTCCTATCACGGCACTTTCGGAATGAACTTTTTCCTGTCCTCGATCGCCGACGGTTTCATCGCGCTGGATATCCTGTAAAATGGATCCCAGCGAACTCAATTTTACCATGAAAATTGCCATCTTTCGTCTGTCCGACCGAGCTCGCTGCGAAACCGAAGGATATTGATTCGAATCGCGTTTCCCGTCGATGAACCGAACCAGATCTTGCAGAACTATGAATGATCGAAAACGTTCTTGTGATTCCCGTCGTTCCTTAGCATACATGCATACAAAATGCAAAGCATCTTATACGTTTCATAAAGGAATTTTAACAAAAGATTTTATCGATTGATATTCCCTCTTCTCAGCTCTTTTCTACACTTTTCCTGACACACTTGAGTGGAAATCGCGATTGTACATTTTTATTTACCAGCTCCGAATCATGTCTGTGCAATACGAATCAAATTCGTATTAGCATGACTAGACGGCGGATTTTTATTCGAAATAAAAGTTTTCTTAGTCGATCTTAATGGAAGAAATGGGTGTGATTGAACACATTAAGAGTAGCACCACCAGCAACCACCGAACAGTAATATAACCGCAACTGATCAACGATGAATGCCAGTTAATATTATGGATCACTCGTGACTACGATAATTGCTGTACTACAGCTATTGATCGTGTTAAACGTTGGTCTCTCTGATGACCATTATTGGTCACTAAAGACCACCAATGACCGCAAGTATCGGCTAACAATTGCTATCTTCTGCTGGCAGCGTTAGCACTTCCTGATCGAATATTCGCAAACACTCTCAACCATTAACAGATTAATAATCTCGAGAGCTGGAACCGAAGTGTAAGAAATTCGCCGACTACAAAACGGATAAGAAATTGGCGTCCGTTTCACCGTTCGCCCCGAGCAACGAACGATGACCAATCATGGCTGTCGATCTGACAGCGAGCCGCCACTTTTAATTTAGACACGGGTAAGAAAAACGCGTTCGCGTGATATTTTCAATCTGATCGTTGCTCATGCCTATCTACGGCGAATGCGGCTCGTTAAGAGCAAGCTCGAATGAGCTAGATTTAATTGGTCCGCAAGATAGGCCACAAATTGGCCCGTGAAGTTCTCCGCTAATAGAGACCGGCCGGATAAACGGTGATCATTGTTTTCGATTAACACGTCCGTCGTGACTATGGAACGGTGTCGTGGGCGCGCGCCGCAGAACGATAAAATAATAACAATCGAACTGCGTTTTCTATTAAATAACAGGCCGCTGCACAAAGTGAACGCGTAAGGTTTGTAAGGCACGCGGTGCCTGTAAGGAGCTTAATTTCAAGCCCCCGGCAAATCCATAATTCGTTATAAGAGGGATCAGAACCGGCGATCCACGCGAAAACAGTTCGTGATTGATTAGCTCGCTGATACTAAGAGAATTCTAACGACTGTTGAACCAGCGCGTTGGAACGACCGGAATCATTCGTTGCGACTTCGATCGATGAACGATTCCTCCATCGTCACGGTAATCATCGATCGTTTATGTCACTGGAGAACGAAGTCCCTAGATCCCCCAATACAACCGCGCGATGTATAATAGATATCCAATCCAGGAAGTTCTATTCAAGTTGAAGTGAAATTCATGTTTCGTAATTCTTTTATTGTATTATTATAACCTCATTCAGTGTCACCATTCCTTTTGAACTGTATATCATTGGAAAGCTCTGAATTTTGCGATTAATTTGATATATAAAATACTCGCGCTTAAAAAATATACAGGGTGTTAATTTTAACTCGAACACCTAAATTATTTCCGCTACTATTAAAAGTAAGAAAAAATAACTAAATAGGATGTAATAAAAAATCCTTTGAAGGTCATTTTAACGGTTTTTCCAAGGTCACCGTATTTTTTTTTTGCATGTTAACATGTATTTTTCATAATGCAATGCGGTAGTCGGCGTCAAGATGAGTTCAACGACCTACACACCATGACCTTGAAGTGACCATGATGTGACCTTGAAGGCGAAAAAATCCGTTTCAGTTTGAAGAATACAAAAGTAATAAAACGAAAAGGGTAATACTAACTTTTTTATTACGTACATCCTATTTAGTTATTTCTTCTTACTTTTAACAGTAGCGGAAATAATTTAGGTGTGTTCGAGTTAAAATTTACACCGTGTATATAAATGATTTTGTTTGAGAAAATGTGGAGGTTGCGAACTTAGTTGCCAACGTAATACGTATGCGTGTGACAATGTGTTAATATGAACGATTGAAATGATCGTTGCGCTATTCTGTAATTGAATTTTGCATGGTTGAATGCCATCAGTTGTTAGGCACTTGATTTCCGTTCATTGTATACATAAATGCAGCAAGTTTGTACAATGACTATTGACAAACTATCATGGTTATAGGATTTCGCTCTCGCCTTGCAAGCCAGCTAGAAAGTGTGGAAAAGTTCGAAAGCTATTTGCCGCGTGTTTTCACAGGTTTAAGTACTGCAGATCTCTGTCCACAGAAGAGACTCGATATTACGTCCGAGCATAAACCAAACAAATATTCTTTTTTCTACTTGTTTGCGACGCTCTCAGACACTATCATCGATTTCCTCGATAAAACCGAATCCACCTCAATGCCGTTGTTTATCGACAAGCTTAAGGTTGAAGGTCAGTTTATTTAAAGAATTACTTCTCCCTTGCAGAGCGACCCGCTGATCATCGATTGCCGCCCTTACACCGATCAATTATAAATCGAATCTATAATGGCTGTCGCACGGGTCCGCTAGTTCTCTGATTGCTTCGATGTTCCCATTGGAGTGTAACTGTTTCTTCTTGTTCGACGAAGCAGGGCGGTTTCCAATCTTTAAATTTCGAGTTACCGGAGAGGTTTGAACTCGACGGGAAAGATCTAATTAGACTTGTCTCGAGCAAGCTTCGAACAAGAAGGCCGCTTTTGCCTTTAAAGTCATTGTGCCAGCGTCCAATTCCCTTCTATGTAGACGGACGCGTTGCCTCATTCGCGAACGCGACAATCTATTCCCGGTATTCATTCATAAAAAAATTCACGGGAACAGCAAAGTGAGTCATGGACCCGCTCTTCTTTTATTCCGATCGTGCACATTAATCGTTCGAGAGCGACGGCAATTAGAATGTAATGTTGCAACATGAAGTATTATTTTAGCGGACTCCACTTTCTCCAAAAATATACGCATAAAAACGTGATTCTGGGTAAACATCCGGAGTCCAGCTCTATTATTGTTCACGTACGAGACTTTGCATCATCGCACAGTGAAGTCAGATTTCAATTTATTTTCCTTCTGAATCTTCTAGTGTTAAATTTAATCTGTTGGCCTTCGACAAAGGCAACGCTGTGGGTAGCGTTTCAGTTTACAGGGACACCGTCGCATCGTCATGCACCAATTATTTCATATTTGGTTGCTAGTTAATAAATGCGTACGTAAAGAGCTAAATGCGGCGAAAAACGATCGTTATTGGTTTATGCAAGAAATGTTGCTCGCCACCAGCATGAATTCGAATCTCACGAATTTAACTCATATCTGTCGAACATGCACCTTTCTTATAAATAGAGTGCAGATAAATAATCAATTATACATTGCAAAGTTAGAACTGTCTACATCGATTTTGCATGCACCAATTTATAGCGCACCGGCTACCGAAAAGCTTATTTTTACATTCAACTTTGTTTTCGTGTTTTGTTATGCTCTTCCTTTCTTTGTACAATTTAGTACTTCAGACTACATACATTTGTTGGCGATGAACAAACGTTAAAAATGTGTCGATACTTTCTTTCAATGTATACAGAAAAGCCTTGATCTAAAAAAAACCCGGATCCGTGCTGTTTCTTAGACCGTGTAGTTCTACTTTTTTGTTCGTGACCACGCTGGATGTAGAAGAGCACCTGCTTTAATGGTCATAACTTGCTATATGCGATCCAACAAGGAACTTATAACGAAATATCACAACGAACCATATAAGCCGATTAACGAGAATTACCGGGATTACATTCAAATTTTAGGAATCAATTACTGCAAGGATAATGCATTTTTGTTTTTTAAGAAGATTATTACTTCTGCATGAAATACATATTAACAAAAGAACTAGACAATATACAGTGGCCGGAATTAATATTCGGACGCTCTAGAAAAGACGATAACTTTTTTAATATTGTACTATACGATTTGAACATTTTTACGGATTTGAACATTTTTGGGAAGTTAGAGCAATTAGTTTACTACAGGATGTGAAAAGAAATTTTTTCAAAAATTGCAATTGATCGGAATTGTAGAAAAAATACTAAAAGTTGCATTTTACAATTTTTTTATGTGGGCCTATATTGTAAATTTAGAAAATACATTTTGTAGATCTGTGTGAATTAAACATATTCTAAAAATTTCGTCAAAATCGGTCGACGTTGCAATGAGCTACAAACATTTAAAGATGGCAAAAATTGCAGATTTCCACGATTTTCGGCCTCTAACTGCAATAAATCTAAGGATTCTTACATCTTTCAATGCCTGTCGTTTTTTCCCGCACCAACCGCACATAAAAAAATTGTGAAATGTAACTTTTAGTATTTTTTCTACAATTCGGATGTATTACAATTTTTGAAAAAATTTCTTTTCACGTCTTGTAGTACACTAATTGCTCTAACTTCCCAAAAAAGTTCAAATCGTATAGTACAATATTAAAAAAGTTGTCGTTTTTTTTTAGAGCGTCCGAATATTAATTCCGACCACTGTAAGTAAAAGTGAGATAAGATTAGTGTATCTCGAGAAAATAAGATACAGAAACAATATTCTAATTATCTTCGATACCACCAGAAACCTTTGTATTAATATCATAACTTTATTGTATATTAATTTAGAAACTATATGGCCGTTGACAATCATTTTAATAATTCAAATTTCCTACATTCGATATATCTCGGAATTTTCTGCGCGTTTGACAACATTAAAATTTTAATATTTAATCTTTTTTACACACATCGGACCTTGTAGTTCGACGTTCACACACAGCACGTTAAAAAAACGCTGCTTGTTTAGGTAATACGTTCGCATAAGCTCGCGTCAAGTTAAATATAAATACAAAATGTCAATATCGTGATTAATAAATACATATGTATAGAAGCGATGTGTATCACGCAGGACGTATCGAGGTGAAAATCAACGAGAGACTGTATTTCATCAGCAGGGCACATGACGAAGACGCGTTAATAGCCGATGTAGCAGTAATACACGGCCTTAATCGGACACGACGGATTTATTGCGACGATTCCGTTTTGCGAATCCCATCGCCGCAGAATCAAACCGGTACAGTGCAGTTCGGACCTCTAATATTTGGTTAATCGAATCAAATAATAAACTTCAAAGCGGCACAAAGGAGTCGTACGCGTCATGCAGCATTCATGAACGAAGCAGCAGTTTTGTTTCCTCCTTTTTTTTCCAGACACCCGTGTCATGTCGCATTTACATCACGTTCTGTTCGCTGGAGATGAGCTTCGATTAATTGTCTGCCAGCGACGGCACTAATTAAAAATTTTCCAATAGAATCATGTTCTGAGCCATATTTCAATTGCAACTGAATTATCCGAATTATATTTGTTGTTATTAGACTGCGGATCTTTATGCAAAATAAAGATTTCTTACTTGAACTTACTATTATGTTTAGAAGTTGAGAATAATATGATAGTATGTTTAAATTTTTCTAATACTTTTGCTATTTTAAATTACACCCACTCGTTTTTGTCATAAATGCATAAAACCCGCAGACTAGTTATTATTGGATCCCATGGAAATCACCGACACAAATTTCCCCGACACGGTTTTCACCGACAACATTTCACCGACTCCAGATTTGACCAACAATAACTTTGGCCGACAACGCCTTTAACTGAAAACGACTTTGATCGACAACGATTTTGACCGACAACGAATTTGATCGACAACGATTTTGGCCGGCAACGATTTTGACCGGCAACGATTTTAGCCGACGACAGTAATAACTAACAGTAACATAATACTGTCGTCGGCTAAAGTCGTTGCCGGTCAAAATCGTTGCCGGACAAATTCGTGGCCGGCCAAAATCGTTGTCGATCAAATTCGTTGTCGGTCAAAATCATTGTCGATCAGAGTCGTTTTCGGTTAAAGGCGTTGTCGGTCAAATCTGGAGTCGGTGAAATGTTGTCGGTGAAAACCGTGTCGGGAAAATTTGTGTCGGTGATTTCTATGGGACCCGTTATTATTAATGTAATTTCGGTACCCTTGTAACAAACTGTATGTAACAAATTATGAGAGGACGAAAATGAATAATATTCGAGGCAGTGTTCGGACTTAGGATTTTCACAAAGCATGTGGATGTGTCGATACGGTTTCAGTAAATCGCATTGATAGCCAATTGGCGATTATTGTTCGGCGAGCGAGGGACTGAGCCATAGGATATAAGAAACATCTGCGCGGTGGGTTTTCTATCATTTTTTTCTCTATGGACTTTTCTTTTCTCTGCCCGTATTTGAGATCAGCCCCTTGCCGTATCTTTTCTTTTACAGTTACAGTGATTAGAACTTCTTTATGCAGAAAAATGTCGTAGAAGAGAAAAGGAAATGTATATTTTTTGTATGGCTACATTTATGTTAATGCTTAAATATTGATTACAAACGATCAAATTTTATTTCATCTGAGATGAAACGCGTAACATTCATATTTGTTAGACTTTGTTAAAAATCTTCATCACGAGTCTGGCTCGTCAAAAGTTTACCAAAAAACATTACATTTCACTTTACAAACTTCATATTTATTTTTAAATTGTTGCAAATAGTATGTCTCATACGAACCAATGGATTGATTAAACTTGCCTGTCTTTTCTTATCATATACATTTAATTTGCGCAGCAGTGAAATTTTTCTGTTCTTTCATCTTTCTTATTTCGTTTAATAAGCGGCTGCTAAATTTAATTTAGCCGTCGCAAATACATTTTAAAGCCTTGATCCCTCCCCTCCTTTCGCAGCAACTAAGCCGGTGGCACGCGCTTCGAATTAACGGCTGCACAATAATAAAAGGCTATATTCAGTTTCACACCGGGAACCGTATAATTTTCAGAAATTGCGGAATCGCGACTCGTATGAAACAGCCGGGCTTCTCGTGTTCAACCGGCTACTCGAGTTACCAGTGTTCTCCCAGGGTTTCGTTTTTCCAAGTGGTTTTTTTTCTTAAACAACAACATGACCTTTTTGCGTTTACATATTATGCTAAAGCAATCAGCAATCCGCGCAAGTTCATTCAGAACTGTGTCGGATTATCGGGGCCGGAGAAAACTTGAAATTATTAGAAATGAGATACTGAAAAACACTATAAGATTTTATTATTTAGTGCAAAATAATAGTTTATCAAATACGTAACTCGAACAATGCTGGAAAATACTATATTTTATTTAATGTTTCCTTTTATTAAATACCTTTCTATAATTATAGGTTGTAGACTCATTAATTTTTCTATTGTTCCCAATATAACAACAACTCATGTAATTTAATCGCCAAAATTAAAGTAATTAAATGACTATGCTGATATCCAAGAAAAACGTTGTTTTACCGTTTAAAAGATTTATTGCGTCCAGGCTGATAGAAAAATTCTATTAACCTTGGTGAAATCTGTTCGTTTCGTACAGTTCTACACACTTGCATGTCCCGCACAGTGTACTTAATCTACCGAAGTAATCTACTTATGAATGTGCATATATGAATTCCAAGAGAATATGCTTGAAGCCTCTGAGTGTACTTTAAAGGTGGAAAATCGACAGCGCACTACAGCTTTTAGTGATTTAATTCGCAAAAGCTAGAATTGAATAACTTATAGAAATTATCTTCGATTTTTCCAAATTTGTTTATTTAACGCCAAACCTACCATCACCGGTCAAAATGACCGGTTCCAGATTTTTTATTTTACGATTATTGATATAATAAAAATAATTTCATAAGAAGTGACTATATAGCTATCTTTAGTGGAGCACATATTACAATAGGAGCTGCACAGAGTCTAAATAAAATTAATCTTAGTCATTTTTTTTATAAGGGAACATGTACCAGTTACTTTTAAGGCTTGGTAGGTTTAGTGTTAAATAAGTTTTATATTTTCATAATGCGTTAAGTGCATTTCTTATGAATATTTTTATTTAAATTTACAGCTACAGCAAAACTATTCATTTCGACAAAAATGTTTCGTTGTGAGTCATCAGTGTAGTCAAATGACATTGTAAATACAATGTCATTGGCAAGCATTACACAATATGTTTCGTGTAACGTCTAGGAATTACTAAAATTAACGACTAAAAATATAAAAAAAACATTAACACGTGCCTCAACTGACCCAAACATGTTTAAACATTCATAATGTATTAATATTGGATATCACTGTATTCAGGAAAGTCTATAGTATCTTTTGCTACCAAGAACAATTCAATATCTATTATAATAACATCACAATATTTGTTTAAAGTTGAAAAATAGGTTTTTTTTTCAAAGTCAAGTTTCTCAAAAACTGTGCGTGTAGGAGAAAAATTAAGGACAGATTCGGAATCAGCGCAAGAAACTCTATAAGATCCACCCAACAGTTATATGAAAACATAAAAAAAGTTTAAATTTGTTGGACAGTGTAATATGCAATTTCTTGGGACAACGCAAGAATGACTACAGTCTACACGAATACCAATCGTTGTGATTCACAACCTCCCGATTTTCAAAATGCTTTTTGGGTTCTTGGTTAAAACTTTTATAAAATAAAGTTAAACACTTTCAAAATTATGTTTAGCGCGTCTTTAAGAAAAATTCGATATTTTTTATATATTATAAAATACAGGTCGAATTTTTTAGGTAAGAAAGAACATTACAGAGAATCCAAAGATTATTTTACTACACACAGTTGACCTTGAATGATCTTGCGTCATAAATCATTGTGCTTATCTCAGAACTCACTATATACATCACTGAGTAGAATGGCAACCATAGTGTTCTGTTCAAAACAATGATCGTAAAATGGAAATTGCATTTTCCACCACTAATTTAATTTTCTCTACGCTTATACTCGTGCATCATACACAGAGTACTCACAAAAAGAAAATTCTGAAGTTTAAATTAGTGTTTGTGAAAAATAGGAAAAAGGACAACAAATACTACCAATCAAAGAATTAATATAGAAGTACATATATGTATGTAGTATATAACATGCAGATAAAATTTCTTTTTTTTACAACGATTTTTCAACGTTTAAATTTTATCACGAATTAAAACAACGTTTTCATTGAACGAAGGAATTCGTCGAACATTTATATACCAGATAAGATCTTGCATTAATATATCTTCATGAATTTTTGATTTTTCAACTCCAAGGAATCGTCCTTCCGAAGAGAGAGACTGTAACCCGTTCAGATTCAAGATTTTGTGCCAACGGAATTGCTATAAATCCTATACGATATCTATACTTTTCAATGAAATAATCGTTTAAGAAGAAATTTTACAATTTTTCCACAAAAAGCTCTTACAAACCATGGTTTCTTGACGATCGTTAAGGCGGTAGATTCGTTTCCAGGATTTGCAAGGGTGCGTGATTCGCGTTCTCATTTCTCGATATCTAAACACGGAGTTTTTCAGTAGTCAAAAACGCTAGATAAAAGATCTAGATCGCTATCTCCCTCAAAAATCCTATTTTTTCGTTTACGAGGCGTAATTTGCATTATTCGGCAGCATGTAGCTATGAAAATAGTTACATGCACAAATTACGCTGCCGAATAATGCAAATTACACCTCGTAAACGAAAAAATAGGACTTTTGAGGGAGATAGCGCCCTGAATCGATCTTTTATCCAGCGTATTTGACTACTGAAAACCTCATTTTTGTATTATCGAGAAATCTGTGGTTGCAAGGAGAAACGCCGCATCTTACAATTTCATAAAAATTTGAGTTTATACATTAATTGAGCTCTATAGTATAGAATTTATATATCTACCAGAAAAAAGTCATGAAAATGAATTCGAAAGGCTGAAAAAAATAATGCCGATCAACGTGAAACCCATCGAATGAGTCGTAGATCCTTAAACAAAATCAACATGGCCGCCGTAAACGTATAAACTAATAACATTTAAAAAAAAACATTTTAAAACAAACGTTCTCGATTATCTAAGTAACAAACGATATTTGTGTTCTCATGTATGTATGTGTGTGCGTGTATCATGCGTGTGTCATACCTCCGAAAATCGCTGGGCGCCCGACCGATCAACGGAAAAAAAATAATGCAATTTAACCGATGTTCTATATCAAAGCATGATCAAAATTTTAAACGGCAATATCTCGAAAGTGAAATTATGTGACATGCAGCGTTCTCCCTGACAACCACAGAAATAAGAACGCGAATCCCGCACCCTTGCAATCCTGGAAAAAGGAGTCTACTCCCTTAACTAGTGATGATCCCGCAAGTCGCGCAAATATTTGACCAAACACAGCGCGAATCAAATGTAATTGACAAAGCGTCCATTGTGTCTTTGATCCACCTGAGACCCGCAATATGTTTCGCAGTTCGCATCAAAGAACTGCAATAAATAAATCATTGCTTGGAGCAGATATTGGATTGATCGGTGCTCGAGAAGACGTATTGAACTTGATCCGCCATTGACAGCGCATGCTAGCAATATCAGGTTTATCGGTTCGAACTTGACGAAAAGACGGAAGCAATTGAACGTCCGCACTCTGTGTCGTTAACCTCCGGCGAGCGTGTTCGCGCCGACGCAGCTGTCGATTCATGTAACGCGATGCAATTTGCACATGAAATAAATACCTGCTAGCAACAACCTCGCACACGACAACGTAACAAGCGAAACCCGCGTTCCGCTCATTTTCATACTGTCGTAAGTGCCGCACAGTGAGAACATTCGAATAGAAATGAGGTAGAGCGATAAAATTTTTTTTAAATTAAAGCTGAAACTTCACAGAATATAGGAAAAATAGAGAGATTATGGTACGAACGTTTTTTAACGTCGAGAAGATTCGTTAAACTTGTGGAATTTCAAGAAAATGTGGTTTCTCCGTTACTACGCGCGGAAAAAATTTTTTTTGAACATTATATATCATAACAACAAACCTACCGGGCACTAAACGTGACTGACATGTCGTTGGTGCACAAGAATAGTGACACTACTAAAAAATTTCCAATTTCGAGTTTATTGTAAAAATGTATAGCAAAATCCCCATACTTTTATGTGGAAGAACGACATATTGCTACTTCCGAAAATGACCGCGCGCGCTGGAATGCGGTTGTGTCGTTCTTATTACAAAGTCGCGCAGGAAACAAGAAACTTCTAAATGGCTGTCCTGGAAAATCTATTTTTTGAGTTGTGTCACTATTCTTGTGCACTAACGACGTGTTGCCTTGTAAAAATTAAAAGGTTGAATGTATTTACATTTTGTTACAGTAATTATTGCTTCAGCTTCAGCAAAAATTCTACTCTTAATAATAGATCATAATCTTCACATTCTAAGAGTAGAACTCTGATTATAATTATCAGAGTTCTTTCCGATTTCTTCTCGACTGTACAGATTACGATAACTGGCCATTCATAGCAATTTTCTATGTGTCTAGATACTTATGGACGATAGCGTAAATGCGTACGGCAGACGAGAGGAGTTGCACGTGTGCGTGTGTACGCTACGTGTGATAAGCGTAATGCAAATATTGCGCATACTGCACGTAAACTGTTATCATCTTTTTGTGTCAATCGACTAAGGACGACTCGACAATTACAGCAATACGCGGTCTTACCTTAAAATATACATATGAAGCTGTCGCGTGTATCGGTTTCTTTGATGTTTGAATCGTGCCGTGCGATAACGGAAGTTACACCTTGTTTGCTTAGTTTACAACGCGAAAGGTAATCGGAGTTAAACGACCTAAATAATTTCGGTATCTCGAGGATATTGCATCTGGCTACTGCACACTATACAATGGCGTCAAGTAATTTTTCAGCGGAATTCGCGTTAAAATATAGCCTTCCTCTATTTGTTAACGCAAATTTGAAAAAATAAATGAATTTTATTATGACTCAAAATACTTAGTTAATTGGTGCTGTACCCAAAAATTCGAATACCTTCTACCATATTCAATGATGCACTCTATAATTTCAACTCAATTGTTGTGCCACAAATGCAAATTAAACATTAAATTATTAAAGAAAACATTAAATTAATTTTAAAAAGAAATCGGAAGCGGGTACCCGGGCACCAGGTTATTAACACAAGGGTTAAACATATTTTTTTGGCTATATCAAGAATATATTATGTTGTGAAATATATTAGAAACTATAAAATAAAATGTTTATCTTACGACTTGTGCAACTATTTAACTATTTTTAGTACTTCTTCGGCACCCTGTGAATATTATACGAGCTTTTCCCTTCATCCGGTGTCTCAAGGCCTCAACTATTTTTTGTCTCGACTTTTTCCGATCCGTGCAATTCCATAAGTACCAGAGTAAAGCAAAGAGGTTATGTCTTGAATATTCATAAATATATATGTATATACATATATGTATAGTCCGCTACAAAAATTGTCGCATCGTGGTGCAATTAGATTGTATCTTCACAACAATAACTTCTCTTAAAACCGGATCACGAAATTAAAAATAAATTAACGAAAAATAAGTCCGGATTAGCGAATATACGAAAACCAGCGATGTCGCATGACAACGCCTAGATCTCGCATAATAATGCTAATAACAACGAAAGTCACAGCGATAGAAAAATTCGAGATCATTGAAAGACTAGCTTTCATTAATTAATCACGAACAACTGTCACTACACGCGGTAATATTGGTAAATAGTTATGAAGCCTGGAAGTTAGTTCGCGGATAAAAATGGCGATATTTCGCATGCATCGGCGTGATATTCATTTCGCGAGCTCTATTTCTATCGGTTCGCTGTTTGTAGAGGCTCATATGGTAATCAAGGCGAAGAGCACTGGAGGGAGGATAAATAAAACATATCGATCATTACGAAGCTTAGGCGAAGTCCTTTTACGCCGACCCGTGGCGTAGATCTTAACGATTTCTATTAATCGAATCACTCTCAAGGAACAATATTGTTTCGTTCTCACCATTCAAATGCAAAACGAATCGAATTGGCGAGCGACGTCAAGCAGAACCGTTTGTAAGAGTCGGTCAATCAGTCAGTCAGTCAGCTGATGGTTCTACACATGTATAATAAAAACATATATAGAAACTGGATGGGTATTAGACACACAATTGGATCGCGTGTTTCTCAAGAGGAACAGTTTCGACGAACCATGAGAGAAAAACACTTCTATCAAATTGGTTCAACGAATGGTACGAATCAATCGAGTTTCTAGAACACGAGGATCGGTAGCCACACGAAATCTAACCTATCGATATATTCGTAGAAAGCGATCGACAGTGAACGACCGGAACCGAGAAAAGTTCCGTGAAGAACTAAGCACTCGAAAGAACAGGGCAGAAGATCGCTGCTGGTGAAACGAGAGGAAACGTACTTTGCACTATCAGTATTCGTCGAGCGAAAAAAAAGAACGTGTTTACTCACTTCCTCGCCGTGTCCGTGCCGATCGAATAGTTTCGGTGCACTCCACGACTCCACGTCGGCGATAGAGACCGTTCCGTTCCGTCCCGAGGCGGTATCAGGCGCCGGGTCAACACCGTCGAAAAATGATTTCGATATATCGTCGATGATGTTTGCCCGACGACGAAAACGCAACGTGAAAACAAACGTTACGTGAAAAGACGGCGAACGTTCGTCGATCGTCTCTCTGTCTCGTTGACTCCCCGCGTAAGTACGTGTCACGTTTACCACCACCGATCTTCCCGGGCACAGAGAGAATTTCCTCGAACGTCTTTCGTTCTTCCGTTCGATCCGGGGAACGGATCAGCTAAAAATGCACTGGACGCTGGAATTTTCGCGGTGAACAGAGTACCCACGGCCTGCCACAAGTATCACCGATACCCACGTATTCACGTAGACACACGACAGAACGGCGGAACAACGCACGAGGAAGTACGTTCACACCGGTCGGTGGTTCTGCTACGACTGGAGGCACTGGACTGGACGACGATTGCGAGACTTGCTTGCGAGAGCCCACACCGTGCAGCACATGGCTCTGAGCATCGTCCACTGATCAATCGAATCGTATCTTTTACTATCTCTCGACTTATTTCCTCTTACAGCCTTCTCGCATCCGACGTGCTATCATCCCGAACAAATATTAAACACGCCGGAGGAAAATAACTGTCCACGCTTATTCTGGAAAAATAATCGACAAACAAACAACGAAAACAATTTGATTTTGCAGACAAACAAACAACGAAACGAACAATTGGATATTGGACATTTCCCAAATGTAAAGATCGTCTGGGATCGTTGCAGGAATTAGAATATCAAATTTTTGTTGTTTTTCGAAACGCGTGACGAGCTGTCGTCGGTAATGTAGAAGTTTGTAGGTAAGCGCGTGTTTCGACCCGATTGATACAGATGGAACACTTTTGGCGGTGCATTTGAATTTCTATAGTTTCTCTTACGAGGATAATATTTGAAAAACATTATTTGAAAAATGAAAAATGAAGTGTATGTAATAATATTTCTCTTTCAATCGCATGTTCACCTTTAGAAACTACAATCGTTTACAGTTAGAATTAATTCAGAAACAGCAATGTGCTAGTTTTGTTTTTAATACGAATAAAACATGTCTGCTTTTCATAACGCGTCGATATGTCTGGACGAGAAGGAAATTCCGGGATGCGAGATCTCTCGGGGAGAAATGATTCCCAACGGCGTTGATCTTTTCATTTTATTGTACCAAAAAATTTCATCTCGTTCAATCATTATTAATTCAATATAATATATTTATCCTTTATATTTGTTATATCTTATTTATAATAAATATTTGTAATAGTGTAGTGTTCATTGTTATTTCTTATTGTGTCGCCATGAGCCATGAGAACGTGGAATTAGCGAGTTCTTAATTACCGTCACTCTACTAGCTAAAAAAACATTTTGTGATCCTCAACAAATCCATGAAACATTGTTTTCTTTCTTCTCAACAGAAGCGTACCTCGTCGACGCTTCTGCGCGTGCCGATTTCACCATTTTTCTATTTTTTTTTCTCTTTGTTTTGCTTCCCTTATTTCCGAAGGAAATGAAATACGGAGACACACTCGTCTGTCTATTTATGTTCCAGACTTTTAAAAAGATCGTCCGGATTTCGTTTCTCCGTTTCAAAATGACGTGTGAGCACTCGGACATACAATAGACAATCCATACGTCGAAACAATACGTATCTAAGGAAATTTTACAACTAGCTTAAGGCTCTAGTCCCCATCGATCAGTTTCAATTAGAATTTGTACGAGAAACGTATCGTGTGTCAATTTGATCGTGTCGAATCGTCCACATGCGGAACAATTCAAATCTTTTCATTTTCTTTTTTGTTTCCCGTGATTCGTTGTCGTTATCGAGCCAACGCACACAGGCGAATTTTCAAGAATTCGCGTTCGAGAAAAAGCGAAGCACACGCAAATAATTTGATTCGAAGTCCACTGCAATTAACAGATAATTCAGATTCGCGAATCAATAAAACCGGATGTAACGCTTAGTTTCGCTTCGTTGCGGTAATTAAATCTCACATGTCTGCAACGCTTAGCTGCGACAGAAGTTTCTCGATAAGAATATGAAGACTGATTTATGAGATAGTTAATATATTTCAAGTGAAACACCTCGGTTTCATTAAAAATTTTGATGTTCGAAAAGACCGGAGAAAAATCATTTTAAAGACAAAATCGTTAAAAGTTTGGTCGTCGTTGTCGCCTCTGTAGGACTTGAAGTGATCCAATGGTTTCAGTCATAGTAAGAACTTTCATGATTTTTCGCCTGTGTGCAACGAATCGTTCGCTCTCGTTTACACAGCAGCGGTGCAACGTAACTGATTGCAATGTACTAAGGCCTTAACGTGTCAAAGCAGCGGAGCAAATTACCGTTATACAGTAAGAAAATATATATACCTCTACGGACACCAATAATTCGATCTTCGCGTTCGTGCGCAAAGACGTAGAGACGCGGTTCCCGAAAACATCGTTTAACTACTGATCCCCCCGTCGCTCGAAACTCTGAACGGCTGAACTTTGCAATTGCCCCCTCTGCCCAATCTTTGGTACCTATTAGTCATTCCATTCGTTTCCACGTGCTGAATGCGAATATTACTTCCGTTTTCCGCGGAAATTACATGTTTTCGAGATATTTGCAGAAAACTTTCTTCCTTGCACATCGAACTCTGCTCATAAATGTGCGTCAGTGACACAGATGCAAGCATAGCTGACACGGACACCAGCTTCGCCACTTCAGGTTTGTTTATATGTCGCTTTCGGCTATCGTAGGACGAGCAGCAACCATTACATAATGCCAACGTGGGGAAGCAATTCGTCTGTTTATAACGAATGCGGCCGGCTATGGGTGAGACTGTGTCACTTACAAGAATTTAATGTGCTGATAAGAAAGTTTCTACATATGTCTCGATAACTTGTAATTTCCGCCGAAAACGAAAGACGATATCCGTATCGAACGCACGAGAACGAGTAGAATGGTGTATAACAAGCGTGAAAATCTTGGTGGGGCAATTCGAAAGTCTTACCCCCTGAACAAGTGCTCCGTATGCTTTTTCGCTAAGTTTCCGCCTCGGCTTCTCTTCGCATCTTTACCTCATATAAAGCTTAACTTTGACATTTCAACGAGAATCTCGATTCCTCGTAAACCCTGCAGTGCTCGTGCATTTACGCTGATCTACGTTTCATCGATCCAGCAGACTCCGAATAGGCTTACGTCGTGATCCATTTGGTCGCCCTACTCGACCGTTCCGGGCGAAAACTGAACTGAACACATTTGCGTAAGAGAATTTATTATATTTCTTGTCCGGTATTATTACGGATTAAAGTGACGCTTGTAGGCTAGCTTACTGCAGAGTTAATGACGATCGTTTTTCTGTGTTGTTTTCGCTCCGTTCTCTCGGATGTGTTTCGGAATCTTAATGGTTAGTCTAACGTTGCGCACTATATGTACCGAGAACACGTCTACTCGACGCGCAACTAAGCTTAGGATATCTCATTCTCCTTGCGATCGAGACGACGATCAGAATATCTTTGGACGATCGATCGCGACCAGTCGCTCGAACCGTCTGTTTTCCTTCCGTGTAACTCGCCAATTTGAAACGTCTCAAATAAAAATATCGTCTTTTCCTCTTATTCCTGTGTCGGTGAGTTTGCTATTGTGCATCTTCTTTCTCTTGATCGGTCGTCACACGTGTATGCGATTAACCCTTTCACCGTTGACAACGCCTATTACATGCGATTCTGTATCCATGACGATTATCTATCGAACAAAACGAAGCTATTTGTATTGATAGAGTAATAAAGCGGTCGAACGACTCCATTTTAAAGTACACAAACTACTGTTATACGGTTATAATAGTTGTACAGCGAGTAGAAGAGGTACACTGAAGTGCGAGAGACGTGTGATCTATTTAATAAACAATCGACTACGAACGCTGAAAGATCAATAATCACGGTTAGCGAATAATTGAAGCAATCAAAGCGAATGTAATCATCGAACATGACTAATTTATCAATTATTAATCACAGAACAGTTACATGTGTAATCACACTCGCTTCGATATACATCTAGAGGTACCATTTACTTTACAATTAATAATCGTTATTCCACTGTACACGTACAATTTGTTTTCTGAACGTTTCATCTTCATTTGCCAATGTTTATGATTATTGATTATTCCCTGTAACGATTCAATCGAGATATAATATAACTAACCACGGCGAACCGCTCTGGAGATATGTCGAAGGAGAGTTCGTGGTTATTTTAAACCCGATAATTATTTTCGATCAAGGTTTACAGTGTTACAAACTTTGATACTATCGTGTTTGATCGGATTTATGAATTCACTATACCTCTTCTGGCCATCTGTTTCCTATCCTTTGTAAGTACTTGCGTTCGTGCCCTCCACAGTGAAAGGGTTAATATTTCTGAATTACTATTTACGAACGACTCGCAAAGAATTGGGTAGGATGCTGTTCCTTGTATTCATCGATCATGTTCTCCGTATTAGGGCACACCATGTCGCTTACAAATCTCGAAACGTTATTTCAATATTGCAGGCGTGCACTGGAGAATATATTTTTGGACTCGTCTATACATCCAATTAATTATTCCATCGACCTCGATGAAAATAAAACAGCTTCCAAACGTAATCATTACCGATTAATTCACAGAAAAGAACTCGGATACATCAATTTTCTTATTCGAAAGATTAGATAGATATTCGAACAACTATTCCGCAGGATTAATTATCTAGACATTAAACACCAGCTCTTTTTATTTCTCTGTATGTCTTGAAATTATACTTTTGACAAAAATAAAGAATTATGCTTCCGTTTATTTTGAAACATTCAAAAGACAACTTCACATCGAACCAGCGTAAACATTCGTAAACGATGAGATATCGATTTCACGTTTAGAGTAAATACAATATAATTACTTTATACTTTAGGTACAACAATTTCGACAGCCATCAGAAATTCGTGCACAGTTCCCTCTTACCTTTAACTTTGAGAAACACATTATCTTCCAAGAGAAAGTGACGTTTACAAAAGAAAAATACAAAAAAAGAAGAGAAGTGAAGTGCATCGATGCAAGAACCGAATCAAATATATTCTCCGTAGAAGTAGCCTCGACCGATCGGATCAGACAATAACGATAAGATTTGGTAAATATTGACAAAAGGGGATCCCAGCTCCGATCGCGTTGCCCTTGAAATATGTTGTCAAGGTCAATATTCTGAATAACTTTTTCCCATAGATATACCAGTCGCTCGGTCTTAGTTAGTTTAGTTCGATTAGTTTCTGAGATATTCGTAAAAAAGACTTGAATCAATTGGTTATTGTATTCTGCTCATTATCTCAAAAAATACATCAAATTAAATGTAATTTTTGTTGAACTTTCCGAAAAGCTATGACCTCACTGACTTGGAGTTGGTTTGGGTTAGGTTCGTGAGGGGCATCGGAACTGAGTAAATAGAGAAAGATTGCCCTGGCGATGATGCATCACAATGGTCGTAGGCGCATTCCGCTGGGCGAAAGGAGACGGGGTTGCAAGTTCCCTGTGCGGTGGGGTTTTTGGTAATTGTGCGTAAACCGTGGTCCCACCTCACCGATTTCGATGATTTTTGAATATTTTATCAGGGTGAAGATTCTGAACAACTTTTTCCTATACATGTAACCGCCGCTCGGCCTTAATTTTTGAGATATTTCCCAAAAACTGCAGCTACTACTACATTGAATTTTGCCTATAGTGCACGTCCGTGCTGTGCGTATGCGTCAACACGATGCGACCGGTCGTCAACTGTTTCTACAGATATAACACTACGATCTATATACCGCGTGAACTTTTTAAAACAAATAATGAAGAATCAGTCGAATAAATTCTTCGGAAGGAATAGCAGGCATTGAAGAGGCAGTAAAATATTGTGAAATAACAACAACTTCAGTTATCTAGCCAAACTTAACCCAAACTAATGTCATTTCCGCTCGCTCTTAAAATAAACTTTTCGGGGTAAGACTTCCCCGAAGAACGGGGAAATTCCCCGTTCTGAATACACTTCCGAAGACGTCCATGCTTATCAGAAGTCTTACTCGGTATATAGATCGTTCGACGATCGTAGTGTTATATCTGTAGAAACAGTTGACGACCGGTCGCATCGTGTTGACGCATACGCACAGTAGCTGCAGTTTTTGGGAAATATCTCAAAAACTAAGGCCGAGCGGCGTATTACATCATCAGCAACATATTTAAATTTTATCAAAATCGGTGAGGTGGGACCTTTTATGCACAATTACCGGGTTTTTCGCGGGTAGGGCTCAGACGAGTCCCGCACTGCGTGCGTAGTAAAAATTCAAAAAAGAAGAAGGTTCGGAAAGAAGTGAGGGGCCGGAGAGGGCCTGACGAACGGCCCGCTTCGAAGCCCGACGACGCATACAGAAATACATGTGAAATGCAGCTGTCTATGACCTCACACCGACTTGAAGTTCGTTAGGATTAGGTCTGAGATAGTTCTACTAGATAAGAACAGGAGTGGAACTATCAGGCGAGCCGTAGGACAATCAATAATCGTAATGCGAAAAGTGGGTCCCTGACTGTACTTTATCCCTGGAAGTCAGAGGAGGAAACGGGTGAGAGCTCTTGGGCGGTTGGGTTTCAGTGGGTATGGCTACATGCTGAGCACCATACTATCCCTCCCCCAACTTCTATCTTAGGGGTGTATGCGTAATGGCATTTCCCCACCGCCCTTAAACAAAAAAAAGGTCTGAGATAGTTCTGGGTTAGTTCTGGATTAAATCTGGGCCGTTAGATCGGCTCGACAATACATACAGAAATCCATGTGAAATGCGGAACACTGCAAGCATCTGCATTAGGTGACCCCCCCCCCCCTCATCCCAACCTATTATTATTATTATTAAGAACGCCCCCGGACAATCGGGCGGTTCCGATTGCAAGGCTGTAGTAGGGCAAGTTTGATGTCCCTTTTCTACTCTGCGAGGGCGACGCATTACCGGGGTGATTGTCTACCTCCTTGCATCGGTCCTAGCTTTTTAGGCTCGCGGGCCGGCATGCTATCGGATGTGAACTCAACCCAACCTAACTACAGTATTTTATCCATGTCCCAAAAGTCTGGCCTGTAAATGTCCCATATCTATCCCCACTACTGGGGAAACTCGAGAGGCCTTGGTCGCCGAGAAGTATGATATCATACGGCTCGAGTATATCGGTGAGATCATAGTAATCCGAATTTCTAACTTCTTTATTTTTCATTATTTTTTTATGGGATTCCGAAAAACGTATTCGTGGTATTTTTCTAATGCAACATCATACCAAATATGATATAATTCCGATGATATTTACTTGTAATAGGCGATTAAAGTAAATATCATCGGAATTATATCATATTTGGTATGATTTTGCATTAGAAAAATGCCACGAATACGTTTTTCGAAGTCCCATAAAAAAATAATGAAAAATAAAGAAGTTAGAAATTCAGATTAGTTATGTTTACACTTCTCGGCGACCGAGCTTCTCGAGCTCGGCTGTCCTTATCTACGTTCGGCAAAAGTCAAAGAATACTATCCCTGGCGCATAAATGTCCGTCGGCAGACCCGTGCTGGGGACTTATATCGATAAAACACTGTACCAACCAACTTGGACTATGCCTTCTCTTTGAGATCCTGTATATGATTCTGTACATTTTAATTACCCTTCAGTGACAGCTTGTAGGAAGATAAAGTGTACTTGTAATCTAATATTACGGAAGTTTTTTACAATTATCTCCGAATCTAAGCCGAGCGACGGGTACATGTATAGGGAAAAGTTGTTTGGAATGTTGACCTTGACAACATTTGTGAAGATGAAGGTCATCGGAGCTGGGACCTCTTTTGTCAATATTTACCTCAGATTTTTGTAGCTTTGAATCAACCATTATTGCGAGTGCATACGTTGGCATCGTCATTAACACATTAGATAACATCGATGATACAGTATTATGAACGAGTAGCAAAAATATTGCTATTTCCTTGTCTCGATGAAAGTCCTCTGAAGGTGGGAGATAAATCGCTCGAGCAAAAAGGAATCGAACTTCCTGCGTGACACTGGAAAGTATTGGAAAGCAATGTAACGTATGTCAAGGACGAAGCAAGAATAGTTGTCGCCGCAACTGTGCGTAACGTGGATTTCTTAAAAATGTTCTTCTTCGACACGTTAGAACAACGAAATGTTTATTACAGTGATACGTTCAGCCGAATCTTTGAGAACGTTCCAGACGCGCTCGGATTCGAAAAACACAACTACTCTTGCTTCGACAAAATGGCAGAATTTCGCGCAGTTATGTATTTGAACAACGAGGTGTATTGAAAACTCATAGTACACACGGTGAAGTTTTCACACGAGCCCACCCGGACGAATCATCGTGGAACGATGCAAGACGGTCGTCCGCTCTGTTCGATCATCAAATTACCCAAAATAACGCTCGCATTCGCTATGAATGGCATCCCTCGTCACTGATTGCTTTCGGAGTTGTCCCACGATCGTATACTTACGTACTTCTCTTTCTTTCCTACGATCCGAGCGAAAATGATCGTTCGCTCGAGAATCGCCGCGCCGATCCGATTGTTCCATTATTCAAACGCGTTTGCAATTCATCAACATGTCGTTTGCGATTCGATCGTAAATAACGACTCCTTTATAATCTTTCTATGAAATGACGTACCACGGAAAATATAAGAAAAACCTTCACCTTTTAAAGCATTGATATTTTGAAACTGGCTACGTTCAATTAGACTGTTGAAATTTTGAATCGTTTTGTATGGGACCGTTCAGTCTCGCGTAAAGATTCCTTTATGTTATCACTAGACTGCGGGCAAAATAGAAATGATCAATTGTAAGAAACAGAAGTTAAATGCATTTATAAATGTCTTTAGAGTTTTGCAGTGGGTCAATTTTTGCCATAAATGCATGAAGATCGCAGTCTAGCTATTACTTTTTGATGTCTCGCTGAGATTATACAAAGAAAGCATGGAAATTAGTGTACCCCTTTGATGCGATCAATGCCCATTGTGTGCGAAAGAAGAAGGTCGCGAATCAACAGCAGAATAGGAACTCTCGAGACACTCCGAGCACGTGCGATCAAAAGACACTCGGCTGTTTAATGTTCAATGTTCGTGGATTTCGTGATTGTTATCGGGTTTCTGTGTCATGGTTCCTACCGCGTAACTGAAACGGAAGAAAAGAAAATATGTGATACACAAGTGAGAAACATAAGGAGAAACATAAACAACATTTGCAAAAAAATAAAAAATGATTATTAAAACTATTATCCTTTTTTTTTTGTCGGTTGGTTAAACAATTGGTTAGTAAAAACCATGTACATAATAAGAGTTGTGCGAATACGATCAATAATAACATATAATAACTAATCGATAAACCTATGTTACATGTATAAAAGTAAAGTAATAATGTGAGATCTGTGAATACGACTTTACCTCGATCACTGTAAAATCTACGGGAAGGAGAAACGCAAAAGTTCTATTACTCCTCTCTCCCTCCTGCTTTGCCCGGTACTTTCCTTTTTCATTTGGTTCCAGAAGAGAAAAAAAGGTATCTGTATACCTGGAGTGCTAATGAAGTGTAATTAAAGCTACTATACCAGTTTATACGTCGAAGTAAAGAGAATGTTTCGCGGTGAGATACAGAGCACAGATAATACACTAAGAGAAACTGCTACGAATTATACCTAAGAATTACAAATAGGCTTTCTAAACGAATCGCTCTTCTTTCTGCACTTCTGAATAGAGTCCGTTCTGAAAAATCAACCTAGACCGCGGCACAATCGTTTCTTACTTGCCGCACTATGATAACCGGTATGTGCGTGCGTGGTTTCCCTTTCGCGAGAGGAAAGAATCATTTCGCAACGGCGGGACAATACAAAACATGTGACAGAGTGAATGTCGTTAGGTCATCTCGCATGTAAACCGATTTTTTAACAGACTACTTCTTCTCGGCACACGTTGGATGTCGAACGAATTATCCGTTGTCAAGTCTCGCATTACTATCCAATGATTATATTCGTGACAGCGAAGACAATATTAGAACGATAACAGCCAGCTTTGATCAGACGTTGATTATATCAAAATAGAATGTAGATTCCTTTCAATGTTCAATCAAATTGACATGATGATATGAAAATAATTTGCTGAGGTATTTCCGAACAGGCACGAATCAATTGTTCGAAATGAATACAAACCTACGTTAGTTCTAAAAAAACATACACAAACAATAAGAAAATGATAACGAACATATTCCAATGGCACGGTTCCGTGTATTGTAATATTCCGTGTGTTTCTGTAGATTTCTAATGGTACTGATAAGAATTTTCTACGCCTTAGCAATTTATAGAATAGTTTAACCTTCCAGAGCTGCCGTCCAATTTTTTCACACAACTACCGACGCTGGGTCTGTCAAGCCCAGAGTTCACAACACAGTCGGATAACGTTGACAGCTGACACAATATAACCAAATCAGTGATAGTATACTATAGGTAGGGAATGGAGAGAGGTATTGGAAAGCGTTTTTTTTCCAGTACTTGATCTCTAGTGGTGACAGACGAAAACAAAACGTGGTGGGTCTAACAGACCTGGCGTCAGCCGCGGAAGGTTAAAGACATTGAAACAAAACTGTACGTACTTAAACCATGATTCTCCAATCTTTGATAACTTTCGTTATACGTTTCCGTATACGTATAATTAAAATTCTTAATTTGAATAGAACTTGTTTCTAATTAACGTACGCATTAGAGAGAATCGCCTTACTTGTGGGATGACCTAACACATACTGTTACATATGCCCGAGAAACGTCGTGAAGCGCGCAAAGCGCCTAATAAGCCACAAAAACGCCGGTATTGGTTTCACTCCATTTTAATAATCATTTCTCTAATCAATAATACATTGCTATACACTTCATCAACGGATGGAGCCGCTGCGAATTCATTTCATCAAAAATTATATCCACGAAAGTACGTCTTAAATAATTCGTAAACAACGTAAACGTCGGAGCGACATTTATCATTGACGGGAATATGTTGTGTTTAGCTTTCCTTGAATCAAAGGAAATAATGTAACGATTAAAATTCGGGACGCGGCTATCGCAATGAAGGCCATCGATTATCGCGCGACTGGTTAAAAACGATTTTTAATAAATAAAAGAGATACAACTGAGCACGGTAATTCCGTTAAAAAAATAAGAAATCGATGTTGGTGAGAAAATAGTGAACCACGCGACATCCACATCGGAATACGTAGAAACAAACGGTGTACAAAAAGAGACCGTGTTTGCGAAATATGCTGCGATAGGCGCGTCCATATATGAATAATAATAGAACGATAATATTAAATTCATTCGTTAAAAACTAAGGAGTGAACCTACTGCGGAATACAGACGAGAAATTTCAATGTGTACAGAATTTTTACGAGAACGTTTTCGTTTTCTTTTCTTTTCTGCGTGCCTCGAGTAACGCGGAATCGTTACCGGATAAAATTATGCTCGCTTCTGGTTAATTTTGTTATTGTTGTTGTTCGAACGTTACATTATTCACGCGCGAAAATAAAAAAAACGCACGCTGCATCATCGGTGTTCGTATTCTTCCGAAGCAGTTCATTTAACATCGATGCTCGTCGATTTCACCCAAGGTTTACCAATAAAGACTCTTCCGTTTTTAAAAATTTTTCTTTACTCTTTTTTGTTCTTGCTTTTTTTATCACCGGGACCCATAATAGTAAGGCACAATTTTCTGCCCGAGAAGGCACTAAAAAACACCAAGCGTCTACGCTTGTACGTACGAAGAGAGATCAATTTCAAGCGAATATTACAACTAAACAAATGATCATTGTGCACCAAGGTAGTTTTGTACAAGTCTCGTTTTCTTTTTGTTTCTTCGTCTAAACTCACGCATCATCGTCTCATTATACCTTCTATTATTATTCTTTCGTCAATGAGTCGTCACAATTGCTAGCATCGTCCCTGGACATACTTTCCCCGTTTCTCTCCGATTCCGTCCCACACTTTTCCTATGGCGTTCTTCCGCGACCGAGTCTTATCGTCACCAACTGTTTTTTGATCAAACAGGTTCGCTATGGTGATCGATTTCGGTACAAGATCAAATACAGTGCTTCCTCGAACAACCACTGCCCGTCTAGTCCAACCTTTTGCAGACGACTATCTTGAAAAATATTGCAAAATATTTCCCTTAGAAAACCAGATCGGAAACATGAAGCACTTACTTAGTGGGGGAAAGAACGGAAATGTGGCATAACAATAAAAAAAATTCGAACAAAATCTATGTTGAACGCAATGTTCATTGAAAATAAATTTTGATTTGCTTCCCATTTTCAAATACACAGTTTTTGACCGATTGGTCACCACGTTCAACCAAACAGAATTGGATCATCGTTAATTTGAACTCTCTCTTATTCACTGAAATACGCAAAATGGGAAAGAGTGATGAAATTCTTCAGGGACAAAATCGTCATTGAAGGAAGCACTATACATCGATCGTATCAAAAGAAAAGGTTACCAAAAAATAATGAAATAAAGGATCATCTTACAATAGCTTCTGGCCCGACGCGAAATTTTGACGACCGCGCGACGCGAGAATCTGCGATTCTTACATGTCGATTTTAAAAGAAACGGTACCAGCCGAAATTTTGCGTAACGACCGAACGGCAGGATTTGAATCGCTTCTATCACCTCCGGCACGGGTTAAATTAAATCTACGTCCATCTCCGAACGCTCATTCGACTCCGATGAGAACGCAGCCCCGTCTTCTTGCCGCAGCTCCGCGAAAGCTCGCAAGTTCTCGAGACTGGAGGCCGAGGTCGAGGAGGAAGTTTGAAACCGACTCGAGTCCACGATCGTTTTTCTTCCGTCGAAACGTGCGGATTTCAACAGCGGCTGCGACGTCCGGTCGCTACTTAAACGTCGTTTAAACCGTGTGTTCGCCAGTGTCTTCAACACTGTCGGCTTTTCCCGTTGCTGCGCCCTACGAGGGAAACGTTCAGGGATGGTGATGACTGAACAAAGGAAAATACGGACCTAGTACCCATGCTCCGATTTTTGTTCGAACAGGGAAAAGGGAAAGCCGCGAAACACAAAAGAAAAGAAAAATGTAGGCGTGGAAACAAAAAGGCGACTGTGGTTCTCGAAGGAACGAGCTTGACTCTCGGTCGTGACACATCGTTGCCCCTGTATGTATATGCGTGTTCTCTCTAAAGGTTTCGACGCAGTTCATGAAAGTTACAAAAGAGTCGTTACTCTCTGTTCAGAATTTTCGAAACACGGGGAGTAGGACGTCGAAAGATGGTGGCTCGAGATTACACGCACGGAAAGCTGCCCTGACGTGGGTCCGGCTATTGCAACGCCCGTAAGAAATACAAATCAGCTGGTAATCAGAATAAAATTTCGTATTCGGGCACCGTGATGGTGCCCTTGCGGCGTAGAGATGATGGAGAAAGTAAAGATCGTTAACGATTCCTCGATAGCCATTTGTCGAGGCTGTATCGATCGAAACAACGCTGCGCCCATCTCCGATATCGACCGGGGGACGACGTGTGAGAAGAAGAAGGGAAAGAAAGCGGAGAGTTTGAAAAACAAAATGCCGAAACAACCAAGCAATGCGACCAGAAACGTTTTCTCTCAACTTCGCCCCGGCGTTCTCCGATCGCGAGTGTTCGGGATCGCGCGATCATGTTCCGACCGATCGAAACGGAAGCGAGAACGCGGGATGGGAGTTCGAAGTAAAATCGACTGGGCGTCGATCGAACCGGAATGAGTTCCAGAAAAACTGATGTCTCGATCGGTAATTAGCATGGCGTGTCTCCTCTCTCGTCGACGTCTTTTCCGATATGATTAACGACGAAGACGACGAGGTCACAGTCGCGCGAAGAGAACTCCAAAAGCGATTCTCTTTTACTCTCTCGTTTATATACACACGATATAGTCATCTCTAATTTTTTTCTCTCTCTCTCTCTCTCTTTCTCTCTCCCTTTTTTGTTCTGCTTTCACGTATTTATTCGTAAATGTTTCCCTTGTATGCGTTCGGTATTGCACCTTACAACCTCGCGACAATAAACAGCGTTATATCCCTGGACGTGGTTCGATGTTTCTATGAAACATAGTGACGAGAGTGCCACGTGGCTAAAACCGATAGTGAGGTCCGGAGGTTCGAATGTAAGCATCTATTTGGTAGGTCGAGCGATCGGAGTTTACAGGGAATCGAGATTAAGGATATGGGTACGGATGGTAAAATATTTGGTTACAACTCCATGTCCTGTGCCTCGTCCTCGCTGAAGTCGCTCATCGAAGACTCGCTATCGGACGACATTCCGTTTCCGGTGCCGCCGTTCTCCTGGTCCCTTAGCGCTTGCTCCGTCGCGTATTTCCTCACGTAATCTGCCGAGAAATCAAGAAGGAAATTGCATCCCAGGCTAATATCCAGTGATATTTTATGTGTTGAAATACTGGGCCGATGGTGATTCATTTCGTCGCGCGAGAAACGACGAAGCGATCGCCGAGACTACGGATCAGAGTCTCGATGGATTGCAACATACGAAATTCATTGTTAGACTGCGGGCCTTAAACTTTAGAGGACCGAAAAACTACTTTGTCGGCTTTAGGCAATACTGTCTTAACTATCCATTCATTTTCTTTCCAATTTTCCGTCTTTTCTCCTTTGAGGACCAGAAGGCTCATTAGACGACGCGCGACGCTCACTGGATAGTAAAATGGCGGCGTCCTTACCTGTTGAAAACGCTTAAAATTGTTCAGGCTTAAACACACATAACTTCTGAACTACTCAATTCCTAACATTAAAACTTGGATTTTTGGTATTTTCTTGTCAAAATCTACAGGGTTATATATATATATAAAATGTACAAGAATTGTGGGCCCGTATGGTGAAGTTTAACCCATTCCCTACCAGCATTCATTTCAACAATAGCCTCTAAAGTTACAATATTGCATTAAGCGTAATGTATCTCCTTGTAAAATCTAAAAACAAATACTATCACAGCGAAAGTTATAAATTCTCAAAATATATCATGCTATGCGTTATAGTTTTAAATAACAACACGTATAAAGTTCATTTCACTTTCTTTATGTACAATATAAAATCCTTAGTTCGTAGCGAACATGTTAAGTTAACTTCTATCGTCTATTTTTCATAAGAAGTGAACATTTCGTATGTTACAATCCGAAATGAAGGAAATGAATCGGTTTTTTCTACAGAGTTTAGTATAGTTTTTCAACCCACCTGCTACTTTCTTCTTGTACTCATCAGGTTTATGTAAATACAGGGCCGCAGCATCGCCATTTAAGGGATCAATTGGATTAGGATATGTTAACAGTTGGGGCAGGAAAGACTCGAATATATTCGATAAATCTGAAACAGAGAACAAAGTATTGAATCGAAAGCAACCCGCGCGTTTCTCGAAAGCTATTGAATACGTTCCAACCCTCAGCTGGTGAGATGTAGTGCCAGAGACACCATAGAATTTCTTAAATCGAAACTATTAACGTAAAATTAAACATTTGAGTTTCCGTTTGTGATTTTCTTGTAACTCACATTAGTTTTCTTAAATACACATGAAGTTTTGTTTAGATGCTTTTACTCGACAAAAGCCACAATATAAAAATATACGTTTAAAGGGTGAATATATACAGGGTGAATCACGAATCCTGATCAGTAGAGATTACTTTGTTATTATCAGTCCAATCGAAAATGTTTTTATCAGGTATAGCATGGTTTCAAGAGAGCTTTCATGTTTTTTTATAATTTTTCAAGATCACCTTCAATTTTTTGCAAATACACCTTCAATTTTTTTACGCCTCTTTGTTAGTGGATTTCAAGGCGAATTCGGAAACTTAAAAAAATTGCAAAAGGATTGCAAAAAGTTTGCTATAATCACGTGAAAATTCTTTTGAAACCATGTACATGCGATAAAATTTTCGATTTTCGATCGGACAGCTAATAACAGAGTAATTCTCTACTGATCACAATTCGTGATTCACCCTGTATAAATCCGCTTGGTTTCTTTCGAGTATTATTTATATAACTATAAATATATAAACGACGAGAAAGAGAATTTATTATTGAAAATGCAGGAGAAAGATTTATTATCTAGACATTTTGAGGAGTTGTATTCGCACCGTGCACCGGAGGGTGAATAATCAGTAATATGTTAGTATAAACGTTTCATTGGCTCGAATAGTCAGAAGAAACCACGAAAGCCGATGCAACAGATTATGCTAGAGTACATGTGCCAGTCTCTAGCAGGCAGCCGAGGGTTCAAGTGTCACGAAAAAATCGCGAGTCTATCTCTTAAGCGGCTAGAAAGAAAATGCATAAATACGTACCGTAAAGGGCAGTCCAGGCCTGGTTTATTACGTCTAGACACACTGTGCCCGAGACTTCGTCAATGTTAGGGTGGTACACCTTATTCATAAAGCCGATCGAAGGAGATTTGAAGGGGTAGTGGTCGGGCAAGTGAACCCTCACCTTCCATATTCCACCCTCGTAAGGCGCTGCAACGTGGTACAACTATATTTAGTGACGTTGACGGAGAGAGAGAGAGAAAGAGAGGGAGAGAGACGGTTTCAAAAATAATGTTCCGCTTTTCCGTCCGGATAAAACCGCAATAATCTAACACCGCGAATCGAGGGAGCTGAAAAGTGGCTGACCTAGCCGCCGGGAACGGTTGAAGTAAATCGAATGGGATCGAGAGAGCCGATGATCGCCGTTCGATCGACGGACGATTTGCATGACGCCTGTGGTTAACTTTATTTCCCCGAGAAAACGGTACCTGCACACCGGGGCAGCGATTTCGTGTTCGATCATTGAAATTGCAGGTACAGTTATCGGTGATATTCCAGGCAGCTGGAAAGTCAGAGGCCACGGCATAACTCGCGATAGATCCGAGGGAAACTGGAACGTTGAACGGTAAAACTCCGGGGAATGCGTTCCTCTTTCGCGCAGGAAAAGGGACAGGAAATGGGAGGTTGGAGCGAAGGAACGCCGCGTCGTTCCCATTGTCCACGGTGGAATCCATCAAAAGTCTAGAGAAAACAGGATGTTTTTACACCGAAGCTAGCTCCTTAAAGATCGATCTATACATGTCCGTCGAGCAACCGCAAGGCATCGGACGGCAAGGCCCGTTTTTCCAATTTGTACATATCCGGGCGTCTTTCGGGACCACTCAAGAGGCATTCAAGATGCCAAGCCAAGCGTGGACCGCCGCACAGAATCGCAAAAAACTGGACAAAATTCGTGTCTCTGGTAATTTTTTATGTTTTTAATACGAAACTTCTACCATGGTATTCGTCTCGTTTTTATAATCACAATGACATCAAACACGATGTTGTTGCGATCATAATTACTTGTGTAATAAGCGATTAAAGTTTCAGGTGTGAAAGAGGACAGCGAACGGAAAGGAAGCAGAGAGAGAGAGTCGAAGCGTCGAACCTCAGTCCTTCTTTCCGTTTCAATCGCTATCCTTCCCTTCGGCACACTACAAAGAATATAGCATCTCTACCAAAACTATCACTCGGCAGACCCGACGCGACGATACGACAGTTACGGAGAGACTACTCTTCGTAAGGGTCGTCGGATCGTACGGACGGACATGTATAAATTTTAAATACAAAAACCAGAATCAAATTCTGGTTGTGTATAAAATCGGCCTTTATGATCGTGCTCTCGATTCGCGCGGGAACGTGTTTCGGGCTGTGGTACATCAAACAATGCGAATTCCTGGGACGATGATCCGCCTTTGTCCCGTACTAATTGCTTACGAGCAGCATTTATGACTCGCCATCGCCAGCAAAACGAAAGTCAATGCCGTCGAAATTATGCTATTCGGAGTCGTTCGAGCGACTGCGAGCCGTATTCACTGTTCTCCGGGGAAGTTCCAGATACTGAGGAGTGATCAAGAAGAATCGGACAGCCAGAGTGTACACGAGACGCGTACGAAAGCACTATGTACACTACTGTGCAAAAGAAAGAAGCACCCGGTCATATTTAATAGAAAAGCGTAAAAAATCAAATAACACAGTAAGTTTTAAAAAATATATATAAAATAAAAACCTTTTAAAAACCACGCCTATATTAAAATGCACTAAAAAGGAGAAAATAATTTTTATAGACACATTAGTGACTATAAAAAGAAGCGTGGGGCGCTAAACTATATTGACGCAATCTTCGTGGGCGC
This sequence comes from Lasioglossum marginatum, assembly GCA_028455795.1. Classification (NCBI taxonomy): domain Eukaryota; kingdom Metazoa; phylum Arthropoda; class Insecta; order Hymenoptera; family Halictidae; genus Lasioglossum; species Lasioglossum marginatum. The sequence continues at coordinate 4,338,026 of CM052259.1, read as the reverse complement.
TCCACGCTTTTATTTATAGTCACTAATGTCTATAAAAATTTTCTCCTTTTTAGTGCATTTTAATATAAGCGTGGTTTTCAAAAGGTTTTTATTTTATATATTTTTTATTTTCTACTATTTTAGTTCGACGTCTCTTGATGAAGTCCGGAATGGGACTGAGCTCCTTCGGTGCGAAGTGGGTCAGTGGAGTGGGGATGAGTCGGATTGGAACGCGCAGTGAAGTAGGGAGCGCTGGCGCGCGGAGTGGGGATCGCTGAACGCGATGACTCACTACCGTGCGTCGCGCGACGAGGTGTAACAGTTAATATTTAAATATTTTTTTCTCCTAAACGCACAGCTTCTTTTAAAAATTTTTTTTTTGATATTGCATTGTCATCCATTTCTGAGCTATGTTTGAAGTTTCAAGTCTCTAGCTCATCGGGAAGTGGTTTAAAACTCGATTACAAGATTTGACATGCAACAACAACTCGGCAAGCTAATATAAGCATGGTAATAATAATAATAATAGTAAAAAGGATTTCGCTGTTTAATTGAATAGTTTCTGAGAATATGTATTATTGCGGATTATCTAATATTATAATGCAATGAATCAATCATTGTACAATTTCTACATGAAGATATCGTTTGTCATTATATCTTATAATTATACTGGATGCTTCTTCCTTTTGCACAGTAGTGTATACTACATATGTATACTACAAACGTATATAGCATAACTGGACTGAAAATCATAAATAATAAATTTTTTAAAATCTTCTGATATTTTCACTATTTTGTGACTCATCTGCTCATGTTTGTTATAAATGCATAAAATCCGCAGTTTAATTATAATTACCTCCATCTTTTTATTTTAGACGATGTCTCGTGTTAAAAGCATATTTTTAAAATCATGAATTTTGCGTTTTTCCATATTATCACTATGTTCCACAATAGATAACAGTATCTATGATACTAATATTTTTCTTAGGCATGTATAAATAAATGACGGTTGTAGCGTCAAACTTTTACAGTTGAAGTCGTATTTAATGTAGGAAGAAACACAAGGTTTTTCTCTTTGCATAGCGGAACACAAAATCGAGTCGTAAGGTGTTATTAAACCTTTGCACTCGGTTGTCCCCTCTGAGGCACCACTAAAAATTGCTGTGCCATTATTCAAAATATTGTTTACATTATTAAATGTATCGGTATCTAATCAATTACTAAACATTTAGGTATTCTATGAGGTATTATATTTATATTTCATATCCATAAAATTTCAAAAATCATAGGGGGTGGAAATATTCTAGATCGGAAGAAATGCTTAATTTTCCAGTTAAAATAGCTCGGAGTGCAAAGGGTTAATATGACGCTATTATGGTCTTATGTTTTAGCAACAGGTATTCCATGTTTGTAAGCGCAAGTATCGGTAAAGCACATCTTTAGCCTGTGTTTATGATATATTTACAACTGAATCGATGAAATATTCTGATAAGGAACGTCTTGTGGTCGTTCAGCGAAGGAATAATTTACACAATCAAAGATTGATGCCGAATAGCCTGCGCAAATAAACGTATCACAGGTCGGTGAATTCATCTCGTGATGGACGACGTGCCTAGTTACGAAAATGACACAGTTTCATGTGAAACATCTCTTTGAAATTGAAAAATGGTGGAAACTGTTGTGAACGGAAACATTAAAAAGATTGATAATATGTAGAATATCTAGAATATATAAGAAATAATGAATAAATGATCTCATTTATCGCTTCTACACCGTCAGAACGTTATATTTTTCATCTCTGGTATCCATCTCTCTCTTTTGAATTATCATCCATGAACGAAATCCTCTAATTGTTCTCAGCAACGCATAAAGCCTCGCCGGTGAACAGTGCTCGACAAACAAGAGTCGCTCGAAGTGAAACGCGAAATAGAGAAGGAATGCAGCCGCGGATCGATCAAACGCTGCAACGGGAAAACGAACAAGATGAATCTACGGGTGAAATTCATTTTGCACAAAACTCGGAAATAAAACTTTCGCTGAAAAGTTTTTGATCACAAAATTCGCTGGAGCGAAACGTGTTTCGCGCATCCAAGAGCGGCGATCGTCTATTACACTGTTTCACAAATTTTTTTTTTTTGATGTCTCAATTATTCAAAAATAGCGACAAGGACGCCTAAAAAATGCTAATCTCTGCGGATATTTTTCGATTTATTTAAGAAAATTTCATTATTCCGCGTGGAAGAGCACTCTCTCGACCTGCGAACAGGTTCAAACTCACAAATTATTTTCAAAATACAAGCGAAATGATGCACTCATACGTGTGTTATGCAGGGAACAAGAGGTTCCACGGCATCGAGATAATTGTCTGAACGCAATTAAATGGTGGCTGATCGTGCGAAGAAAGTGGACGCGGAGCTTCTGGCTCGTTTCGCCAGGTGAAATATCAACGTTGCGTTGTGCAATAAACGATGTATGCGCGTACCTCGAAATAATAGCCTGCGGACGAACTGTAAATCTTCTATATATCTTGCATACAGTACGAACATACTTCAACGCTGTTATGTACGAAAGAGGAAACAGAATTTTTAGACACAAGTGATCAAATCCGGAGAGGGAGATTGTATTAACCTACCACTACTTTTCCAGGTACTTTCCTATGCATTATGGTGTACCATTTAGAGGCACTTTGAACAAATAAAAAATCATTTCTGTATTTACCTTATGCCATGAAACTTTCAACATTTTCAATATTTTACCACTCGTTTTTATTAACTCGCTTTCTTGTCTGTCCGTCTGTTCGGTACAAATTTTGCAATTGATTTTAAACTACCTTCCCGATGAGCTAGAGACTTGAAACTTGAAACATAGCTCAGAACTTGATCACAATACAATATCAACTCGCTTTCTTGTCTGTCTGTTCGTCTAAAAAGCAGAAAATAATTATTTAAATAAAAAAAATTTTTAATATACCACGTTTTTAAGACGGACTAAAAAGTATAAAATAATTTTCCCTAGCCCTATACAAATTCCTAACCCTATACAGATAGTCCTGAAAATTTATGATTGTGAATTTTTAATAGCTATGAAAATACTTGTGAGATTTAAAACGAAAAACGTGGAGCGCATGCAATAGATAATTGATGCATGAACAGTTCACCTAAGTCACTAACAATTTTATTGCACTGCAAATGATATGAACTGTTGTGCGAGTTTTCTCAACGGCAGCTACTCTCTACACTCCTTACTATCATCTTGCGTCCCACGTTTTTCGTTTTAAATCTTACAAGTATTTTCATAGCTATTCAAAATTCACAATCACAAATTTTCAGGACTATGTGTATGGGGCTAGGAAAATTATTTTATACTTTTTAGTCCGTCCTGAAAACGTGGAATATTACAAACTTTATTTTATTTAAATTCTGGATCATAGAGACAATATGTCAACAAACCAGTGATCGTTTTTGTTTACTTCAGAGTCGCCAGATGAGGGGAATTGACTCGAATTGAGGGGAAAAAGTTAGCCTCTCTCTAAAAGTACCGGATTAGTCACGTGACGTGGCGGATACGTGGGGGGATTGTATCGTAGAAGGGGAAGGTAGAGTGGGGACAAAAGTCTTAATTTGGCGATCAACTATACTCTACGGCAGTGTTCCCCAAAGTATGGTACGCGTACCCCTAGAGGTATAGGAAGAGTTTGGAGGGGGTATGCACTGATTCTAGTGCAACAATGCAGCGGGAGTCTGTTGTGTACAAACGATGTAAATACACGCCTGCTACTTAATACCGATTGTTCTTAACCCCTTGCCGCATTTTAACGAGTCACGCTCGTCATGAAGATTTTAAACAAAAACTAATAAACATGAATGTTATATCTTTCCTTTTAAATGAAATAAAGTTTGATTCGTTTGTAATCAATATTTCAGCATTAAAGTAAATATAGTCATACAAAAAATGTCAATTTTCCTTTCCCTTCTATTTTTGGGAATAAAGACGTATTAATCGCTGTAACTGTAAAGAAAATGATACGGCAAGGGGTTAACGGGGGATACTCAGTGTTACGACAGTTATAGAAGGGATACACAGATGTCGAAAATTTGGGAAACACTGGTCTACTGGTAACACTGGTGCGCAAATTCTGGTTCGGCTTGTATTTCGTGACGGTTGTCGCACACTGGCAGCTGTGACCATGAGGTGGCCTTGAACACTGTGTAATATATAAACAACAGACATTACAACAGTGCGTTATCTCGGATAAGGAAACAGACGCGATCTTTACCGCGCGATCTAAACCGAGTTTCGCGATTGTCTAGGAAAAACACTGCGTTCTCTTTCTCGCAATTGGATACGATGATGTCTAATGAAAACCAGCGAAGCTACTTCCAGTCGTAATCACCGGTGAGTCATTCTAGACGCATCGCTCGAATGATTCCTGCCGATCTGTCCACGGATCGGCCGACTAACTGGCGGCAAAAATCACTTGACCTACGGTTTGAGTGGCCCTTTCGCGAATAGGATTGCGGATTCGCCGGGAATCGATGTTAAAGAGTGAATTCCTGATTCACGACGAAGGCCGACAGAGAAGAGACCACCTCGCTGCCTCTATCGAGACCTCGACTCTCCCTGTTTTTCAGGCCGTCACGGCGAATCGACTTTTGCCTTCGCGAACCGCGAATCGCGAACGCATGCACATGCGAGACCGCGCCGCACTTGCAGGCAAACACCAGCCAACTGTGACTGGCCGATTTTGATGAAACTTCATACGGACGCGCGGAAATTCTGACGGTATTCGACACAGATTTTTTTCTTTTTCTCCTATTTTTAGTGGCTTATATTCGTGTCAAGAGGGTGAAACTACCCTGCGATACTCAGGTTACGGAAGCTATCTGGCTTCAGTGATGGTATCGGGAGAAAGTGTGCATGTTAGTAAATCAATTATATCGTGCACGTAGTTCTAAATATCTGTACAGAAGATTATGCGTAGTATCTGCTATGAAGAAGAACGTGAACATCGCAGTCCTCGAGTGAGACAAAATGACTTAGCAATGCATAAGTGGTACACAGTATTCAATACAGTCGTGGGAAAACATTAAGCGCGTCTGGAAACCGTTCTAAAACTGTTTCGAGAAAAATTGTCCATTATCAAAATCGCTAACCTTAAATTGAAGTAGAAACACCATCAGTAAATTTGTTAAAAATCCTGATAATTATACCGAAAGAATTTCTAAGAACAATCAAGTCTTTTGTAAACACAAGAACAGAGTGACTGTATAGTTATTCCCGTAGACGAAAAAAGATACACATTTATTACGAACGAAGATTATGCGAAGATTAAGTATTCACAGCTTTTCTTTTATTCATATGTGTCTATACATATTTATTAACAGGCCGCAGATTTCACGCGTCTATAACCAATTCCTTGGTGGAAAATATAATGAGCTAGAGAATTTCGAAATATTTAGTAAAATTAGATTGTGGCAACAAAGAAAACAACGGAGAAAATCAATTTCCGCTGTAGTTCCGTCTACAAACATTAATCTGCATACATTAGAATTTGCGCGAGCATCCGCAGTCTACTTATTTCGTTAAATTTGCATTTTAAATGTCAGGTGCGTTACGTGATATTGTGAAATGAGCGTGGTTTACGAACGAAAAAAAGAAGAAGTCTATCGAATATTGCAGACGCTACCTCTGCGCAAGGTTTCATACAAATCGACGTGTCACACTTCGGTGATGTTCCTTGTTAGACGTGCACGTGACGATGCGATTATGCAGCCGGCCGTAGCGACGTGTAGGCGAGAAACGTGACCCACCTGTGCGTACACGCACGTGGACACACAGACGCGCGCGGATTCACGGTGAAAGTATTGACATCGAAATCGGAGCTACGGGAATGCAACTCAACGATGTTAATTCTTAGTCAAAGCTGTTAGATTCTACGTAACCTGACAGACCATTTATCTTTGTTCTCCGATCTAGATTATCGATGTTGTTTTTAAATTCGCCGATAAATTCACTACGGATTTGATGCATTTCTAATCAAAATGAGTAGATCGAATTCAGAACAGTAGAAGTACTCGAAGCATTTAAAAATGTTGCATTACGTTCGACTTGTCACAATCATTTAGAAAAAGAAATCAATGTCAGTGTAACTCCGGAAAAATACGATAGGAGAGAGAAATCAATTTGCACAACTCTGAAAACGAATTGTGTTTTAATAAATTTCGAACGACAATGTGCAGAATCATGTTCGACAAAGAAAGGAACGCGAAAGACCGCGCACAAAGCCTGTCCGTACCATGACAAAATTCCGCAGAAGCTCCATGGATTCCAACTGGGTCGAATTAACGCGGAATCGCCAGTCGCGTAACTACCCGCGACGCGTTTAATAAAGATAATTGCGAAGGCTCGATATAATCCAAAACGAAGGAGAAAACATTGCTCGAGACAGTTTATACATTGCGAATTATTCTGTTCTATTCGCGTCGCGACTAACGGCTGGAATATTGAATTTTTCGCCGTAAAGCCTGTCCGCGTTTGTCGTCGAATCGGCTTCCTTTAAAACTTCAATCAGCATGATTAATACCGGAAATCTGCTGGACGAATCAATACGTTTCTGATATTTTCCTTTCACGATTATTGAAACAATAAACATATACATATCTCCGTGTGAAATTCTCGAACGAGTTAATTCGTTAAATTAATGGGATTGAATTGACTTGGAACAATAATCTCTTGAATTGTTCGCGAAATGAATTCGCAAAAATTGCATAAAATCCGTAGACTAACTACAACTTCTATTTTTAATTTTAAACGATGTCTCGTGTTGAAAGCATATTCTTTCATATTATTTCTATGTTTGACAATGTGGATAGCAGTATCTATGAAACTAATATTTTTCTTAAGCATGTATAGGTAAATGACCGATGTCATTTGACCATATTCATTTATATCAGATGAAATTCGGGAGATTATCCAGTGTCCAGAAATTAGACCATTCATCGCAAAAATTTTTACCGTAATAAAGTGCAATCCTTTATTCATGTTTTAAATCCTCATGTTTTAAAATACTGCTGGTTTAGTAATTTCTCCGAATGACTGTGTTCATTTTGAATGAAACTTATCGAAGAATATCTATCTCGAATTGATGGGAAGGATATAACGCGAAAGAACCGATGAGCACAGTTATCAAACAAACAGGAGGTAATACTACGGTTGATTAGGGTGCAACGAAACGGAAACAGGAAGTGGTTTGATTTCATTTACGGTGATCGATTCACGATCGGCATTATACGCTACCCTCGAGCCATGGAATCGTTTCGAAGCCTATGGTGGTGAATTACTGCGAATCTCGAAAATTCGCGTGAATACGGAACTGTGGCTTTCTGTTGATAAATCAGTGAGAATATTCATGATATACACCAGCGACGAATAAAGATGACCCATAACAATGATCCGATTCATAAACATTCGCACTGTCATGATTTAGACTTGCGTCGAGTGTTTGTATATGTATGCATATTCTGCTTTTTCACTATTATTAGTTATATTCATGACTACTGTTGATTTCAACTCCCTACAGATTGATTTCGCAACGAGCACGCTAAATGTCAATTTTAATTTGTGTTCAGTCCACAATAAATCACCAACGAAGTTTCTCAGTTATGGCAGTTCGACGTTTTCCAGCGGACAACTCCGCTCGAACTACAATAGAAACTAAGACACAGCAATAGCGTTATTATCAGATTTCTAACAGTATAACGTGCGATGCTTGTTTCTCGAATTTCGATATAAAAGGAACATAAAAATAGAGAAGAATAACTTAATTCAATGAACACGGACATACTGCATGAATCCCACCGGAAGCTGTTGCTTTTCAATTTTTCAACTATCCAATTTCAGAATCCCACCCGACCGATTCCTACCAAACACGAGGAATTTATGCATGGAGAAATTTGTTATTGAGCAACAACTCGACGTACACGGCTATTGATTTTCGTCCATTTTTCTATCCAAGAGATATATTTGTTCATCGACAGCAATCCCGAGGGCATCGGCGACGTCACAGAACTTTTTGAAAATGTTCGAGAAAAGGGAAGTAACGTGAACATTTCATAACCGGTCGAGAACCTCCTTTTAGTCTTTCTGGGGTTGGTAATGACCCGACCGGAAACATTGGAGCAACATTTTTCAAGGAACAACTGGAATACTGCGTGCAGCACCCTTAAACTCCCAAAGAAAAGGGAAACACGAAGTCGGGATTACAGCGCGAAATGGGCAGGATCAAATCGCCGCCGCTATGTTCCCTCGGTTTCTTTTATTGCGTCCCAGCTTTGCGAATTTCCACCCCGTCCTCAATTACAGTCTCTCGGAACCCCTAGCAGCGAGCACTCGTCGGTGCGACGTTATCGTCGACAACGGTGCCACGCTTCTTTCCTCTTTTTTCTCATCCAGCATCCATGTGCTCAAGGTTTTTCACCCTCCGCGGGTCGCGATCCCGAAAGACGCCAAGGCTGTGCACCCTGCACGGATGCAGATGCTGTTCGATACGAAGCTTCTCCCCTAGCTTGGCCCAGTGACCCAGTTTTTCATCGTTCCCGCGCCGCTTTCCACCACCCGATAACGCGAACTGGGCTACGCATTAATTTTCCATTTCTGGGATTCGACGTGTACGCGTTAAACCGGGACCGACTCGGAACCGCTCGGACCCAAACCGCTAGGACATCGACGGTAGCGGCCTGGACCACGCTAGTCGATCAAAATATTACAGAAGCAAAATGGAACCTGTGAAACCATTTTCCCAGAATATCATCATTAGACAGCGGATCTTTATGCAAAATAAAAATTTTCAACTTGATTTGCAACCAACTGGAGTGGAATAAAAAATTTTTTTTCTTAGTACAGTATTTTATCCATAAATGTCCCAAATGTCTGGCCTGTAAATGTCCCAGATCTATCCCCACTACTGCGGGGTATACCCCCTTGAGGGGCCGTGAAACTCGAGAGGCCTCGGTTGCCGAGAAGTATGACATCATGCGGCTCGAGTATATCGGTGAGATCACACTAATCCGAATTTCTAACTTCTTTATTTTTCATTATCTTCTTATCTAAATCATACCAAATATGACATAATTCCGATGATATTTACTTGTGTAATAGACGATTAAAGTTTCTGGCGCAAGGAAGGACAACGCATAGGAAAGAAAGACACGCGGAGAGCCACAGTCGCCGGCACAGTTCAAAGGCTCGCGCTCCTTGCGCCAGAAACTTTAATCGTCTATTACGTCTATTATTTATAGTAAATATCATCGGAATTATATCATATTTGGTATGATTTTGCATTAGAAAAATGCCACGAATATGTCAATGAAAGTTCCATAAAAAAATAATGAAAAATAAAGAAGTTAGAAATTCAGATTAGTTATGTTTACACTTCTCGGCGACCGAGGGCTCTCGAGCTCGGCTGTTCTTCTCTACGTTCGGCAAAAGTCAAAGAATACTATCCCTGGCGCATAAATGTCCCTCGGCAGACCCGTGCTGGGGACTTATATCGATAAAATACTGTATGTTTAATAGGTCGAAAATGATATAATAGTATTTTTAAATTCTTCTAATGTTCTCACTGTTTCATATTACACCTACTTATTTTTGTCATTAATGCATAAAATCCGCTGTCTGATCATCATTTATGTGTCTATTGAAACAGGATGGTTGGCTGAAGTCTTGCCTAGATTATGTTAACAGTTTAGGAAATGTTTAGGAATGTTGGAAAGGACACAAGTACTTTCATAAACGTGCCCTAACGGTCGATTTTGTTAATCCTTTTTCAAGCAGTGCATGTAAAGGGCTTAAGAGCAGGGCTCAGGCAGACCCGGCTAGATAGACTTAATCGTTAATTGCATGACGCTGGCATAGTGAAAGGATTTACCGATATTAGTATCACGGTAAGACACAATACATGCGCTCGCACGTAAAGATGTACCGTTGGAATCGGCTATGCTATGCGGGATATCCTCCTGCACCTCTGGGCCAATCCTGTTGTTGTCCTAAAACCTAGCTCAAGACAGTTCCCAGATGGTCCTTCCACTCTAGTATTCCCATGACGCACAGTGGGATGAATGTATCGAAATGCTCGACATCGCGTTTAGCACCCCTTTCAGTTTTTGTATCGCCTTGAGATTTTAAATATCCATGTTTTCAGTAGTATAATGATGTCAAAAAATTTTCAAAAAAAAAAAGTCTTTTATTGCTTTATAGACGAAGAACAAAAAGATTCATCACAGTTTTTTTTCCTTTCAATTTACGCTTATTGTAATATAAACGTAACAAAAATATAGAATTTTTTTTTCTTCGTCTATAAAGCCCATAAAAAAATTTTTTTTTCGACTTGCTATGTGTGAATGACACTCGTCAAGGTGCACTAAAGCAAGTATATATGCCATCAAAGCCTTATAACAAACTTCAAATTTTAGTCAATGTCGCGGGTTTTCGTACATTCGTCCCACTGTGTGACGTAGGCCTTTTCACGGGAATAGCCGCTAAGGCGAAAGTTATGGATCGTCCTTCCACGTCCATGATACTTGCAGAGTTATTCTGATTCTCCGAACAAAACTTATTCGATTGTTGGACATCGGTAGATTGCGGATTTATACGCAAAATAAAAATTGTCCGCATCTGTTGCAAAATACTGGAGTTGTATGCACATATATTTATTTTCTTAATCGTATTAACCCCCTGCCGTACCATTTCCTTTACAGTTACAGCGATTAAAACGTCTTTATGCGCGAAAATGTCGTAGAAGGGAAAAGAAAATGTATATTTTTTGTATGGCTAAATTTTATTTCATCTAAAATGAAACGCGTAACATTCACATTTGTTAGACTCGTCATAATATGGCAAGAGGTTAATAAGTCAAAAATAATGCAACAATATCGTCGAATACTTAGAATATCCTCATTGTTTTGAATTTTATCTACTTATCTCTGCCGCGAGTGCATAAAATCCGCTGTCCAGTAATTATAAATAACGATGTGCGCAACAATAATTTGATTTTGTTTACGTGAAACGGGAAGTCGTGGTCGTCACAGTAACGAACGTGTCAAACTAGTTTAGGGTGAAAACGGGAAGATGTTGCGCGAAATACAACGGGCAATCGGTCATGCTAAAATTTCAAGCGCACCTGCCGGGAAGTTAATAGAAAATCGCGGTGCAATAATCGCGGGAGATACACGTACTGCGAAAGTTGTTTGGCTTGACTCACCACCGCCCAAAACAAGTTTTCTTTCTATTAGCGTAGAGAACTTTCAAGGAGTCTAGCCGCCGTTGCAATAGCAGAAAGCCATTATTCCCGCAATGCCCGCAGGGAAACGCTGGTGCTTTTTCAATTAACAATCTTTCGTTCATCGTGTACAGAAAATCGACATATTTAGTACACGGATTGATGTACAGACGGCAAATTGTAGCATCGTGATAAACACGTTGAGTGAATTTTAACCCTAGAATCTCCGAACAATGTGTCTGAGCAAATAAATGTATATTGCGAAATTGGAAAATTTAAAAATAATATTCTTCATCTTACAGTACGAAAGCGACAGTTTCGAGTTGTGAGTATTGGTCGATCAACAATGTGGCATCGAATCGATTCGTTCTTGACCGAGGAAGAAAAACAAGCTAAGAATACGACGACGGAAACTTCAAAAGGTGCTGAATGAAATACTCGTCGTTGATGCGCCCGCTCTGCGTCCGTTTTCGCGAGGAAAAGGACTAATGCCCGGAGGTGATTGGACTTAAGAGGAAAACAAGATAAAAATGGGTAACGAAAATCCGATAGACGCACGGGTCGAGAGCAGGGTATAATCCGCCTTTTTCTCTCCAAATTGCTGCGTTTCTCTCAGCAGCTCTCCCGTTTCGAATCTGTCCGCGTCCCTTTCGCGAATGATGCTCTGCGCTCTCATAATCTCGTCGACAGGATCGCGAGAATCCGCGGGAGCGGCTCCGCAAGATTCTCGAAGAATTAAATTCCGTTTGAACACTATTCCGCTTTATGCTTCCGTTCGACGATTTCTCGCGATGAATCGCGCCTGCAACTCCACACGCCTTCAGCTTCCGCTCTGTGAATGGAAATTCAGGCAATAGCTTCAACCCTGTTCGTTCTCCGACGCGGTGCGGCGCGGCGCGATGAAAAGCGACCAAGACATTAAAATTGTATTACGTACGCGCGCGTGAAGCCGAACCGTTTTCGCAATTTCCCAGCCGCGCGTTTCGGCGAACATTGGAAGAACACGACCCCGAACGTTATCAAGGTTTCGGAAATATTAGCGGCAAGGCTATTTCGACATTCTGCTAACCACCCTCGCAGGGATCGCGTTCGCCTCTGGCTGATAAATCTTGACCGCTTCCACTTCAAACTAGAGATCCTAGTTTTGAACATTTATTAGAGATGTAGTTAATATACCCGTGCTTCAATCTATGAACTTTTTAATACATGGGTCCACGCATACATCCCATGTTGGTGGAAGTGAAAATTTTCCCTGGACGATGCTTTTATCCTTTCATTTTGTTAAAGACAATGTCGTTACGAAGACAGACGATGCGCCCCCCGATAGCAGTTAATAAGATCGTGGCAACATGATGAAAAGCTGCATCGTACACCAAGAAAACATTTATGATCGTAATCCTCGGTTCAGAATTTTATGGTTGTTTCTGATGCGTTCGTTGCGCTAACCACTCCTCGTAAATCATCTTCCGCGGTGAACACGGGCACACATTGCGCGAGAAGAACGCGAGAAGACCGTAAATCGTTACCTTTCGACAATGTAATTTAATTGCGACGTGAACGCTCGAGCCTTTCGCTGTTTGTTTCTTTCTTCGGTGAAGAGAACCAGTCCAAGTTTTCGGGGACGTTTGAATTTGCAGCATTTTTTAGGAAAAATGACTCTTCTGGTTCCAACTTGCTACATCGTGTAAAAATATCTTAGAGGAATGTGGACACTGCTTTGCGGAAATAGAGGCTTCAAACTTTGGAATGAGTCATATTGTTGTACTATTTGTTTTCACGAAATTATCAGAATTAGTGTTTAAATACTTTTTGGATCCACTGTATCTCTTCCCTTTTCTGATAATGACACGCAGCCTCGCGTGATGCAATGAACATGTCCAGTGACGTTCATCTACCCCCGCGAAACACCTGTTCTCATCCAATGCAAATTATTTGCGGAAACCCGGCGCAATCTCGTCCTCGAACAATAAAAATTCGCGCGAGGGAAACCCGTATGGCAGATAGGCGGCGCCATTTCCATAGAGTCCCGCGGTTCTCGAGGCCTTAGCATATTCGCCGGAGCAGCTTTGTGACTTCGTCACAAAAGAAGCAGAAAACAGAAACAAAGAATGAACGGTAGTTAAACGAAAGGAGGGAAAACGTCGGATGGAGGGTGGGAAAAACGCGTCGAGCTGGTACACTCGCGAAAACTCGTGACGGTCTCAAAAAAAAAAGAATCCCGCGAAAGTGGATGTAGTTAGAATGCGGCGAGAATTATACGCGACGCGAAAGTCGACTCCAATTAAATCCACGACGGGTACGACAAAATCGAAATTACACCGTCTGAAGGTGAGTGTACGAGATCGTTGTGTAAACGCGAGCTTACCGTCCTGCTTTAAGGGATCTTCCTGATTTGACATGTAACAATATCCTTAGATTGCTGTCTTATATGCTATGACCTAATCATTTTCATCGTAAATGCATAAAGACCTGTCTAACCATAATCAGTAACTTTGTTGAAAATGATTTTTATTGCCTTATTGCAGATACAGTGGTACCTCGGTATACGTCTGCTTTGGTGTACGTCCAATTCGGATTACGTCCTGTTTGGACGTGACAGATTTTGCTCGGTATACGACTTCTGTGTATACGACATAATTTTTTCGTGTGAATTTTGCACACACTAGAAACACTTTAGAAACATCATCCTGAGAGGAAGACAGAAACATTGTTCTTTGGACAGATTTTTAATAAAAGTCAAACCAGCTGAGCCTAGTGTAAAGCAACAGAAGACAGAAAAAGAAAAAACACCAGAATGTCAGGTTTTACTGCAAGGGGACTCTTCTTCCACAGAATAGAATATCATTTGTTTCTTTTTGTATTTTAACATTAAGCAGAGTTTAAATTTAAAAATCTATAATAAAATCCCATTTTTTATTTATGTGTTTAAACAGTGTTTAAATTATTTTACAACCCCATTAATGTAGGTATGATATCAATAGGAGTTTTTTTTACATGAGAACGGATTGATCATTTTTACATTGCTTCTTATGGGAAAGGTTGGTTTGGTATACGCCTGTTCGGTATAAGTCCAAACATCAGGAACGGATTAAAGTCGTATACCGAGGTACCACTGTACCTGTCGCTAAAAAATGTCTAAAAATTGCCTTGTGATCGGAGCGTCAAACTAGAGAGTCCTCTTAATATTTCGAAGTTTGTTGTGCCAGAACAAGCCGAATGATCGCGCGCCCCAGCTGGTCAATGAATTAATAGTAGTGCGTGTTGATAAGAGGCGAGCGACCTTTTTTATCTGCGATAGACGCGCACACGGAACGCCCTGCCCTCGTTCGCGAACGACCGATTAAGATTGCAGTTTGAACTTTGAAAGGTTAATCGAATCGCTCGTGACAACGTGTCGATTAACGCGATGCTTACTGCGAGATGAGTCTCCCACGGAGTTCACTGAATTTGGTATACGGTGATACAGGAAACTCGAATTCTTCCGGAATTCCAATCGGAATTGTGATGTCGCTGTGAAACTATAGAATCTTTCACTCTCCGATTTTTGTTCTATTTGTGTTATATACGAATGAAACATCAAAATTAATCTTCTTACAAGAAATTAACTCTTCCACAGTCTAATCCGTACGACGTACAAGCAAAGCGGAGAAATGATTAACAATAATAAGTTTTAAAAAACAGGTGAAAGATGTATTTTCCAAACATTTAATGTAACCAGCAGAGAAAAATATTATATTGAAGATATTAAATTACTAATGCTCTCAGCGCAAAGGTTCGATCATTTGTTACTTCATTTACAAAGCAATTTTGCAAACTACTGAAGTAATTCCGACGTTTCGATCTTTATTTAGATCATCTTCAGGGGTTACTAGAATTGCGTCTGTGAAAATTTTGAAATTTAGGAATACATAACAAAAAATTAGTTGTAATTTATGTTGTCGAGAGCATTAGTAATTTAATAATATTATAGGGTTAAAGTACGGATGATGTATGTGTGTATTGTATGTGTGCGTGTTAATAGGCAGCCCTATGTATGACTGAATTCGTAATAACAAAGAATCGTAATTAACAGTAGAGTTACGATCGCCAACAAATCGCAAAAAGAAGATCAGGTCGAAACGAGCAACCGCGACAAACACGTCTGTCAACGAATGGTTATCCGTGCGTTCTTAATACAAATAAATACGACTTCTCCTTACAACGGCTCGGCTTTTCCTTACAATATCAACAAATACGATCGACATAAGGATATAATTATTATATTGTAGCGTCAACTACACTCGAAATGCATTCCAAGTCAATGAAGATTTCGAAAACTATTGGGCCGATGACTGCAATGTTGCATGTCCATTTCAATTTTAAATATACAAATGGAAAACAAAAATATCTCCAACGGGAAATCGCATTTTCAATCGCACAATTTTCTGTAATCCCTTCATCCTTGCAAATAATGATGTTGTCGTAACTGAAGATTATAAAGTTCGGCGACCTACATTGTTTATCAACACAGCATCCCCTGCGCTCCGTTTTGTCCGGGAAATGACAAATCCATAATTTGAATAAAATCCATTGTTCGCGCGAGCCAACGGTTTGTATCGAACAAAATTAAGGAATTTCAATTGCAGAGGGATAGAATATTTTGTCTCCGAACGAGAAAATCCCGTACTTTTTTAATTCAGCACCATGATTAAACATGTCAAAAGCTCGGATTAATGATTTCATTTACCGTGCACAGTGTTTGCATAAAACATGTCGTCTACGCTTAAAATCATTTTTCCCCGTGTTTTATGCGAACGTTTATCGATCGGTTGCTAGAAAAATTATAAATATTACAGTGAGTAGATCAGCGTCTATCGAACATAAACAGTTGACAGCTGAGAAAAATATGGCAGTCACATGTGAAACGCGATTCTTTATCAGAAAGCGAGATAAAGTCGACTACTTATCACTACTTAGAATTACAGAAATTCCCGTGTGTACCGGTTCCCAACGCTCGTGGAACTTATTTTGCAAGTTTCACGTGTTCCAACCGAACCGGATCGGATCGCAGAAAAGGGAAGAGCACAAATCACATCTACAAGCCTTTGAACGAGGATCAAAGACAAGATCGCTATAAAATCGCGGTATTCGATGCTCGAAAACGAATTTAACCGTCGATGCTCGGTATTCAATTAAACTACCATAGGTCCCTAACTTTTTATCAGAAACGAAGCTACGAGTAATACAATAACGAAGGCCATCAAGCTGGGGCCGTGTGTCCGTCAAAGGTAATGAAGTTATAGCCTTAGTTCGTCGAAAATTGATCGATAAATAAGCAACAACGTCTGCGGTGGTTGTAATACTCTGTTATATTAGGCACTCGAATAACTTTCTGCCGTTCTTATCATACATAAAAGTCCTTTGTTTCGATAGAAATATAGAGAATATTTTGTACAAAGCATTTGCCATCGTTAGCCTTTATCATAACCTTTCCTACATTTCACGTAACAAGTGGATTTCACGATAGAAAAAAATATCTTCAATTCTACATTTTTTTCACTTTCTACGTCCGGCGCGGTCGGCGGGGTCACAAAGAAATAGTAGAACTGTACGATCTACGAAACAGCTCTGACCCGAGGGTTTTTCTTAGATCAAGGCTTTACTGTACTTCCAATTCGTCGTCTTGGAACTTCTTTGGTGCTCCACAGCGATTCTTGTTGGCTTTTCACATCGAAATCATCATTTTGAAATCGCTGAAACCAAGCTCTGCCATTTCTTTTGGATAACGACATTGTCACCATACACTTCTACGACCAAATAATGGCTTTCGGCTGCGTTTTTCTTTTGCGAAAGAAAGTAGAGAAACTTGTTCAAGTATCTACGTGATAATTTGGAATGGGGCACAAAGGACTTTCTGCGAGAGCGGAAGGGGAGAACCGTCTCGATTCTCGATGTGAGCGAACGTGACGGCTGTGTATTTACATAGAAATTCTACGGTGAGGGTTTCTTGGCCGGCGAATCTTCCTCGCCAGTTATCTCGCAGTTCTTTTTGCGAATGTACTTTTGGCGTACGAGTGAAACGACCAACACAAGCAGCTCTGACACAGGAATTCCGCCGGCGTGCCGGAAACGAGTCGCAGGAACTACCAACACCGCTTCGACGCTCGTCACTGCAAGCTAATCAGCCTCCAGCTGCGCTAACTACGCATCGGATTGCGCGAATCATCCCCGTAATTTGTCTGAATTTCAGTTAACGACTGAACACGAGGAAGTCGTTCGCGAAATTGTAAGACGAATGACCAGTCTGCCGGTAGATGCGCTGTAGGGTGAATGTGCCCCATTCCAGCCCCCTACCCAATAGTCAACTCTCCTGAAAATGAATTGCTTAATGGGCTAGAAAAGATGAGGAGACGGACAGATCAAACAATGCTACACAATTTTAACGATGCTAACCAGAATTTAGTTGAATTAAGCCAGAACGCGGTAAACGCGAAGTGAATTTGCGCAGCGAACAAACGCATAATAATTAATGAGATAAGAGGCTTACTTTCACTACCGTAGATCTGAAATGAAAAGCACGGCGTACTGGTGAGTAACGTTTTGATAAACGAAACAACGGGAACGAAATTATCGGAGATACTGACTCATCGGCGAGCGAACCGCTGCTTGAAACTACCTTCCTTGAAAAGTGAACATTGATTACAACGCAATTATGGTACATTTGGCAGCGTGTGACGAAAAGGATCTGTCCACTGATAGAATGCGAAGTGCGGAGCAACGCGGCTGCGAACTATTAATGGAAACAGAAGACTAGCAGAGAGAACGCTTGTCCCTCGAACACTCTGACAAGCTGCGAGTGGGGCAGCGTAATTTCAGGGTCTGCGTTAAAATTAATCTTCTGGTTGAATGAAGCTGATACGCATTGTAAAAGGAAAGAAGAAACATCGAAAGATCCGTGTGCCTCGCGCCGGCGAACAGGAAATCGTTTGAAATCGCTCTGTCCATTACCGTCGGCACCTCTTGCAAAAAGCTTAAACATAGAAATGTGGCTCTAATCAATATCCCTCTGTCTTCCTGCATGCATTTGATCACGTTTCCCCTTTCCTCTTTCTCCATTCTTTCCACTAAATTGCTCCGGAACAAAATATTTATACATCTTTCCAATCCAATATGTACACAATATACATTATATACTCGAATGCCGCTTTTACGTGAACTGTCTGTAATTTATGTAATAGAGTATTGTTGACGAAACAGTTCCTTTCTACTTTTGGGGGTAAATATTATAGGAAGAGGAATACTCATTCGCTGGACAGGTCGCCCTAATACCTAGACCCTCTGGACGCAGAGTAAGCTTCATTCGAAAAATTTTCTGAAGCTAGCTACAGTTTGGGAAACGGTCGCGAACGGAACGTTGAGTGGGACACCCTGTATAAAATATAACACGGCTAAAACAGTCTACGATGTATTAACGTCCCTGGAACAACCGTCCATTACAGCTACGCGGGTTCTGGCGTCACTGTCGAACAGAATCTTGGGGTGTATTAGAGCCCCGCTGTTAAAGTGGGTCACCGTGCGGGACACTGTTGTATCTGCGATGTGTATCGTCGACCGCTCGTTTACAGGCATTTCCAAACGACTGTGCTTTGTACGGTAAAGCGCAGCTTGCACCAGGAGAGTCCACTGCCTCCACGCTGCTGCCGGTGCACAGTGGTGGTATTTACGTCCTTGATGTTAGGCCTCAAAGAAAAATCGCCCCGGGGCTAATGGAACGAGAATATATTAATCTGATCAAACGCCTCCGGCATGCCTTCCGTCGGGTTCCTGGCTTCTGACCGTTCTGCAAAGGAACTTTATATCCGCGGAACAGACGGTGCGCGGTCCTGTTAATCTTATCAGCTGCCGCCGCTGCTGCTGCTGCTGCTGCTTCTACGACCGTGTGCTCTTGCGATTTTTCAGCCGACGTGAATTTATAATTGTCGTTCAGAGGAAAATCTTCGCCGAGCTTCGAATAATCGCCATTTTTCTCCCGTTAATACGCATCCTGTTTGCTTCTCGAGATAAATAAGTATTCCAGACCACTGTACCTTTCATTTAGATTCTGATCATACAAGGAACCAGTGCTTCCTGTATGTGCTTCTAGTATGTATCTTCTTTTGTATTTCTGCGGTTCTAAGTTTTCTTCAATTAACTCGATAAATAGATCATATTTATTTAGATAATGAAAGTGCGTATTCTGTTGATGTTGTGGGCCCAACATGTTTCTCATTTTTCCTTCAATCGGGAAATAATGAATCATTCAGAACAGCATATTGTATCAATTTCTATTTTAATTTTTGAAGGGAAAATGATAAGCTTCTCCCCCCCTCTCCCCCCCTGCAACTGCAAACGTAAAGAGCCTAGTCAGTGTAGTCAGACTCCCGTGTAGTGAAATGTTAAGGCGACGTATAGCATACGGTTCATAGGCAGCGAAGAAAGTTTTTCCTTCGGCTTGATCAATAGGAGCAGAAGTGTAAACGACTCGCTACGAACTGGCGCATCTCGTTATACGATACTTCAGCGGCAGACTTCCGTACAATAAAAAATGTAGAATTGAACGAGGAAAGGGTGAGTTCCGTCACGCTTCTCTTCTTATTCTCAACATTCTCCAAGTTTCTGAACTGCAGGCGTTTAAGTAGATTCGGAATGATGTTCCACTGGGTAGTTCGGATAATCGAGATTCTACTGTGTCGTGGATTCAACAGGGAAATACGGATCGAAACTGTGTCGTGTTTGGAGTCGTTTCAGACAGAGAAGTGTCACGAACATGTTGGTAAAAGTTCCATCAAAAAATCATTCGGAACAAAAGAGTTTTGCCACTGTTTCCTCGCTGTCCTTTGTTACGTTCGACGCCAGCGATAAGACATTACGGAATGGTGTCTGTACACGATAGGAGTGACATGTCAGTCGGAAGTTTTCACATATATCTAGACATTGCATTTCAAAGCGGACAGATCGTTCCGAAATACGTTGTTAAATCGAGTCCGCGTATTCCAGATCGAACGGACGTAGTCAAATAAATCATAGCGTAACGAACGATGATAAGGTCTTGCAGGTTCGGATTGCCTCGTCGATGGTTGCCCGTTTTATTTCTACTCCGCCAATGAGTAAAATTGCGTAACACGAGGTTACGAAGCGCACAGCCGGTCGGTCCGTCCCTTGACACTCGTATTTATTTTCGTGATTGCCATCAGTCGGGCGAGGCGGAGAGCACCGTTCCTCCCGCGAAGTACTTTGCAAGTCCGAGATAGCAATCGTCCAAACGAAACAGCTGGTTCTCGAGCCCTTTGTAATTAAACCATTGCTGGAGAAATTCAGGATACGTCAGCCAGCCTCGCCGCTCGTCGGTATCTCTCCGAGCTTCCTCGAACGAGACATACTCTTTTCGTCTTAGACAACAAAGACTGCGTTCTGATAAGATTAATTCACTCTTCCCGTCGGGCATTGAGCTGCTCGGTTTGTTCGAGTTACGGATATTCAGTGTGCGGATGATGCGTTGCAAAAGACTGTTGACTTGTCACGACCGAAGCGAATGATTTCTTATGGAGAAAACCACCCTTATGGAGAAAAAGATAAGGCACTCTATTAGTTTGTTAATTTTTATTTAGTAGATAACACAAATGCAATCTCTTGTACATACATCGTTTTACATACACTGTTTTTGTACATTTGGTTCAGTTGGTAAAACGAAAACGTTGTTGCTCCGCATGAATTTCTCTAGAAAAATGTAAATTTTCAAGACAAATTAGTCGAGGGCAAAATGATAGAACATGCATCGAAACAATGAAGTGTGGAAACAGAAATGGTCAGTTTTGTTGAAAAGAAAGGTCTAGAACATCTGAAGTGAAAAATGCCGGTTGATTCACCAGCAGAAATGTACTGTCTAAAATGTAGCGTTCTTCAAAAGTTTCTATTGAGGTAATCATTTTCATGAATCAATCATATACTAAGTATCTTAACTTGCAAAGCGATAGGAGAGGGTCTTCGTTGTAGTACAACGAGTCGCAACCCTTCGCAAACAGCGAACAGCTCACGGACCGGCATATGACTTGATTTTCGAACGATTATTATGACCAGTGCGTTCCTCCAAAGTAACAAGCTCGTTGGCCAATAAACTTTAGCAAATTGGAGCGTTCGAGTCGATATCACGCAAACGTCCCGCGCGCAATTCTATCGAGGTTAGGGTCTGCCATAAGAGCAGTTTACCCTCTCTCTGATGACCAGATTAATACATGACCAGTCTACGGTCTTAGTGAGTGCTGGAATGAGATAGTGGAAGGGGGAAAAGGAGGAGAGGAAAAATCGACCAGTTTTGGTCGATTCTGGCGGCACTGGCCTGAAGTAAAGTTGTAGAGACATTCCAGACAGGCCCACCCAGAGGAGCCAGTAGAGGGGAAGTGTTTAGTGGGTAGTCCCGGTTTGCACTCGTCCAAATGATGAACACCGGGGAATTCCACACTTTTCCAGGGTTGGAATGGCCCGGGAAAGTACTGCGTAAAAGCATTTCAGCCCCCTCCACTTTAAACAACAAAAAAAATTCTATCGAGGTTGTTGGCTCTGTTGAAAAAAGCCAAATATTAATCCGCAAACAGGAATAACTTCGGGCACTAACTTTAAGTTCGGCCCATGGAGTTTGCCGACAATGGAGAACGGTGTTTATCGTAGCATGCTTTCGTTTCGCTGAAACGACCCCTTTTCACGTTCAATCTCAAAGATTTAATGAAGTTACACGCGCACAGGAACGAAGGAAAACGCAGCTCGAAAGAGGCAACTGCCGACTCATCGAAAACTTCGAGATAGATTGCCACGGCTGAGGATGAACCGCCGGAAATTGACATCGTTCAAATTCATCTAATTGTTAAGTAGAACCGATTATCAGGGGAAACGAAGAAGCGAGACCTGGCGGCTAATGGCGGGAGCAATTAGCAACATTGTACAGTCACGTAGGCAAGCTCGTATTCGCGAATGCTGTCAGACAGGTTGAAGAGACCGCGGACGCAATGGCTTGCTTGAATGCTATTTGATTAGCGAATGAGACGTATCTCCTCTGCGCATGTTTACTTTGTACATCGGCGTGCTCTTTTAAAATCGCGTCGACGAACTCTCATCTTCTTAACGCGAATTTTTTAGTCTCATTTCTAGATCAGATAATGAGCCATGTAGCTTGATTTGAGTAGAAGATATTGTCTGTATCGCGGTGGTAGGCTCAATTGACTCTTAATTTGGATCGTTTGAAAAGCAGCTCAAATGATCAATGCACCTATATTAATAACGTAATAAAATACTTTGTTGTTGATTTGATTACACAGAAGATATGATTTATGTCGAGATGGCAGGCTTAATCGATTCCTGATTTTCAGAGTCGTTTGAGCAGTAGCTTTCACTAATTGTAAGTCGAATCGAAGCAGATTTCCAGCGTTTACGGGGCAATTGGCAAGAAAAATCTGTTCATTTGATGTAGGTGTGGTGTTTACCAATCGCAAATGAAGACCGACGAGTTACAGCAATCGCCGTAACACACCAATGACCACGCGATAGAAGTAATCGATTGCCTCACCGAACCAATACTGCATAATGAAAATGGAGGTTTTTCGAAGGACGGTCCGAAACTAATCAAGCCGACATGAAAATGTGAATGGAGTTCGCGGTGTAATCAAGATTTGATTTGATGAACAGGGAAAATATCCGTGCACGTTTTATGCATGCTGTTTCCGAAATAGGATAAACAGTGGCTGATTTTGCTTGATTCAACGAAGAGAAAAGCAAACCTGTGTTGTAAAATAATCAACCTTTCCAATCACGTAACAAAATCACGTAAAAAAAATCAAATCAACTTCGTGAATATGGTTATTTAAGTCTTTTTCCTCGCAAAAATATGTTTGTCTACATTTTGATAAGAGGCTCGTGGTTTCTCGTTGATAGCGGAAGGTATTAAGCAAGTTTCATTAATTTATAGGCTTTTTATGACCGATAGCTGAATTGGCAATCAACGCGGTAAAAACTTGATCGCGTCGCTGGCAAAGCGTTCGAAAATGTTGTAAATCTTTCATTCGCGAATGCAACGACCGATGTGAAGAAACTTTCATCGCCTGATGATTGACACTGTTTTTTTCTGCGGGCGTGTCAAACAGTCCGTTCGAAGAAACGCGTAAACACACGCACATCGTTGCATAAGTATATCCGGTGTGGAGAGGAGACCGACCTTGGAATATTAAATGATGGAAACGCAGAATGAGGATCTATCTAGGTGTAAACGATGATTCGCGAAGCGTTTGTTCCCTCCCCGCTCGTCGCGTCGAGCCGTCTGTAAATTATTTGCAATTTCGCGGGGCAAAAGGTGGCCAGGACCAGGAAACGTGAAGCTAACGGTGCAACCCTAACCGGGGAAACTCAATAAAATCGAACCCGATGCGCGAGCATCAGCATTTCGTCCGCGACATTTTACCATCCGATATAAGTACACTCTCCAGAGAAAGTGGAACGCTCAGCGAAGATGAGGTTCTTCATGTGAATATTAAAATATACACCCGACAATCGTCGCTCATTGATTATTAACGTCGAGCTTATCTCGCGACGATTTCACTTTATCGCAATGTAGTCGAATCGATGAATTAAAATCCTAAGAAAACTTTTTCGAGTGACGCTCTCCCCGTCACTTGAAGATTAATATCTTCAGGTTCTACGAATCATCTTGATCAAACGCTCAATAATTATTCGGTGAATTAAATACGAAAAACAACTGTCTCGAAAGTGAAAGTATTTGTTTAACGTTTCAAATATAGTCGAAATTCTGAATGACGTCGCGTTCTTGAGTAGCTTCCGTTTTCCGAAGCAATTTGCAGCTCCTCATTTCGCTAACTATACATATACATACGAGCGCAAGGAGATAAAACATTGCAAAAACACGGCGTATTTATGGAACATTTTCCGAGTGGCCTACTTTTTTTGCGTCACAGTGTGCACAGACGATGGTCAGATATTCTACACGGACTTTATTTTGTGACACACACGGCTACCTGAATGTGAAATATTGGATAAACGCCAGAGGTTTTCGGGTTTTTACGCGAGAGACGGAACTATGTTGTTTAATGCGTTTTTATGCTTGAACATTGTGCGTTTAATTAAATACACAATTCTTCTCCGCTCTTTGTTAAGCTATAGAACATCTCGAACAAAATATTCCATAGCGGAGAAAAACGCGCTTTTCTACTGTAAACAAAATGTCGCTATTCAAAAGTACAGTACTGTTGAACAAAAAGTATACTGTTAATGCAAACATGAACATACATATATATGTATAAACTCCCAAGGCCGTTTTTATGCACGGCAAACATAGCAGAAGCAAGAATATGCGGCTATTTTTGGAAATTTTATCAAATGCGTGCACTATATTTTATCAACACTGTTACAGTGAATTACTAGCACTTTACTAGCAAGAAACAAATATTTAGCAACTATTTGCTTAAAAAGCAACAGCCTGATAAGATAATAAATGAAAAACAGTTAAGGTCGTGATACAGTATCACTTGAAACTGATAAAATTTGCACATTGATGATTATCTGCGCAAATTTCAAGGGTTTTAGTAAATTGCCTTTTAATTAATCTGTTTGTGTAAGGTACGCAAGATACTTGAAGATTATCGGAATACGATATTGAAACTGAAAGAATATTGTTTTCTATATTCTGCACGTCGCGCGTCGGGTCGTTGCGGGTATATGTATACAGTAAAACCTTGATCTAAGAAAAGTAAAACCGGAAAACAAATGTCCCCTCCACCGCGGAGCATCGAGGCTTTACTGTACCTCAAAAGGCATCTCGTACATTTGTCAGTAGAACAAACATCAATCTTATTGCCTCCAAGTAATTGCTAGGAAATGTATAATTGTAGCGAGATAAAGTCGAGGTAAACTGCTTGTTTGTGTCTCTTTGAGCATTTGGATGGAACGACGAAAGTATAAACCGAAGAGATCTTAAAACAACATTGAAAAAGTAACTTTCTGTCCTTATTGTTGGATCGTTCCCTTTGCTGAAAGGGAGCGCTGTCTCGTTGTAGTTCCTATTGTTTAACCGTCTATATCACGCTGTACTTTCGCGAGTTCGTAGAGTTTATTATTTCTGGAAAAAGCCCCAGTTTCGTCTCGGATCTCATAAATAATTTCAAATACAAATATTGAGTTGCCTGCGCTTCCATATATTAAATGATAACAAAAAAGGCTTGACGCGATCGAAAAAGTTGCTTTTTTTAAAAAGATTTGTTAACCAATGAAAGACCAAATATTATATCTTTTTGTATTGCTATATGTAAACAATGTAAACAAAGAACATTTGAGTTCTTAATTTAGCCTAGTTAGACTGACATACAGTTCAATAATCATCTGTTACAAAAATTGCTACAATAATAATAGAGTAATTATAATAACGTAATTTTGCATTGTTTTGAAGGAGGGTTCAGAAACGTTGTTACTGAGAGTATACACAACTGTGTGTACAAAGTACAACGAGAAGCAAAGGGACTATGTTGAAAAATAGAATTATCGTAATTACTCTACTGTTGCTGCAGCAAACTTTGTAATTGCAGTACGGATAATTATTGAACCACCCTCGTGTAACATTTGCCGTATATCGATCCACTGGTTAACGAATACATTCATGACGTAAATCTTAATACAAGATGTATAGTGACGGTACCGAATATGAAACGCCATTTATGTATGTTTGATTAAATATCGGACAACTGCAAAAAAGAGAAGAGGACGTTAAAAATTTTTGTGGCGATACTAATATCTTTAAAGAAGTATCCAATGTTACATAAATCTTCTTTGTAAATGATTATAAAAGCAAAAACACATTTAATAGCATATTCCTAATAGCATATTCTCATGCTGACGACGTTATTGTTTGTTTTAATAATCGTAAAAACATTGCCGCAGCATTGCAGCACTTAAATATTGTAGGATCTCATATTTGGTACTCCGCTTATTATATTTACCAGTAAACAATCTTACGATTATAATTCTAAAATATTGAGTAAACATGTGTAATACTTACTGCCTCGTGGACCGTAGAATTTGACGGAAAATTCATTTAATCCTCCTAGTATCGTCACCTCATGCTTGCTTTCTATTCTGTTTGAACACGTGAGTTAAGGAAGATAACAAATTCGTCAGAAATCAACTTATCACCGGGAACCATTCGAACCAACAATTTCCCATATTTTCTCGCAAACAAGCACAGCCAACTTTTGAAATTACACGGAGGTGGTGCGAGCGAGACTTGACCGATTTTCCATGGGTAATTTCGTGATGGAGAATGTCAACATTCTCCCGTCACACGAGTTTTCTGCAAGCAGCTTTCGAGCGTTTTCAATAAAAGCGGGACGCGTTGCATGCGAGCAATTCTTTATGAATTAACGTTTCGTTTTAGACGATGGAAAACCCATTGAAATTACTATTCGCTCCAGCGAACGCCACCCCGCGATTCCGTGTAGGCGGTGTTTGCTCGGTCCCCCTCTTATTTCAGTCAAATTTCTCCGGGATTCCTGAACAGGTAGCAAAAGCAGGTAGACAGAACAAGGGGAGCGTACGCAATTTAAAAGGTCGCGGCGCGAGATGTTCAAATAAGAAAGGAAAACGCCTAGCACAAATATTTAACGGTGACAAAGAAACGGTGCAATGAACTGAGGGAAACCGATGGAAGGAGAAGCGCGAAACCGCGAATCGTGTCAGAAATCTACCGTAACGTTATTTTCACCGATCAATGCGACCACGCAACAAGACTCGCGTGACTAAACCCGATCGCAACGCTTTGCGTACCGCGATGACGCAACCCAGAATTCAAGATTCTTGGCTACGACTTAATTACTAATCTAAACCCGACCAGTCAGGTGGATTCTGAAGTACTACAACCTTTCCTCTCTTCGTAAAATTTCTCACATTTTCCGCAGGACCCACCATTCGTGCCGTTTTACCTCGAATATTAACCTTCCGACAGCATAATGGACAAACTCCTTCGTAACTTCACTCTCGAATTGTTTATTCCATTACGAAGAAACTCAACATTCGAATTCGGTATCAGTTGTACGTTAATTAATTAATTAGAAACTATGACGAGTATTTTTCAAATTTTTTAAACCTCAGATTATGAAATCTAGCTAGGTAGTGAAGTACAAATTTTTCCAAACACTTCAGAAAAATCTAAATCTCATAATTTCTAGTTTTTTTTAAAATACGGTAGAAATCATGAACTTTTCTTTTACGTGAGGTGACGTCTATGGAGTCTCAGCTCCTCATGCGACATTGAAAATAAAAGTTACGCTGATTCTGTATAAAAGCCTGGGAACATTAAGTAATCTCTTATCTGTGCATTTAAATGAGTTCTCCAGCTATGAAATAAACCAAGAAGATAAACGCAAACCTTTTTAAGCCCGAGCGATGCTTTTAAAAGTCGCTATGAACAAATAGCAGAGAAAGAAATCAGGTTTTTATCGCGGGTTTGTTTTGCATATTTAATAATTGCTCGCAGAAACTAGTATTTCAAAATGATTTAGAGGAATTGTTAAATCAATTAATGCGAAAAATGTCACTAATGTGGTAATAAAGGTTTCATAAAAAAATATTTTACACTAAACCTACCACGAGGGGTCAAATGATTTAGACATTTTATTTGACAATTATAGAAATTGTAAAGATGTTTTCATGAGAAATATTATAGTAAAAATCGCACAAAATATAAATAAATTTAATCTTGCTATTTTTATAACATTATACACATCAGTCACTTTTTGTTCAAACACAAGTTTGTCATAGGATTCATATTGTCTCTTCTACACTGTCCTTTTCTACGATTGACGCTAGACGCAAGTGATCAAGGAATAATGTTTGTATGTGATATAAGTAACATTTCAATCCCGAAGTTTTCACATGTATCAAGAAATGACTGTGTTTTATATTAAACCGCTAATCCGGTGAAGTTACATGTGATGTGCGTTAGGTGTACGTGATTTTCTACTAAAATTGATCCGGCATTCACTCGGATAATTCGCGTGGACAAATCGAGCAAGGATCGCGTTCGTGCATGGTTGAATGGGGTCGAAAACCGAATCCGAAAACGAGCAACGGAACCAGAACGGAGCGGAAGAACGGTGCGGACCGCCGAGCTTTGGAGAAAGTTCACTGAACAGTATTTCGCGAGGGCTCTCATTACATCGGAGTAAAAATAAAATACACGAGGGAGAAGAATTTTCTCGCATTCTTATGAATTCACCGCGGGAACAACAGAAGTACAGTAGCGCTTACACGGGCATTCTCATTTCAAATATCCCGTCGGCAACGCACGCTTTCATTGAAATATATCAACTAATTTTTCATCTTGCTTCGACTTTTTCTCATTAATTATTTTTTTATTTAACACTGAACCTAACACCGCCACGACTATTTTCAGATTTTTCATTTTACAATTATTCAGACTATAAAGCTCCTGTCATGGAAAATAATTCGATTTCTTTATTCAAATATACATTACGATAAAAATCGTAGAAAATCTAAATAAATTCACTTTTACAATTTTTAGAATGCAACACAAATGATCTGTAATGATCTGTAATGAATTAGATGCTACTATGTTTGAGATCGTAAAAAATTACAAAATTTCGGAAACTTTGTTAGTAGAAAATGGCCGTCTATGGCACGACGAAAATTCCGAATTTTCCTCGCCGTGCAGCGCTTCGTTTTCCCGTGAATCGTTGAAAAGTAAAATCGAATTACGCCGATGTGTGTCATGTTATTCAACGGTTCGGTAAACCACTTTCTTGTTTTGGTAAGCTATTACACGCGAGCCGAGCGTTACGGAGCTCTCACTCAGCTTGTCCCAGGTTCGAGCTTCGTTCAACCTAACTTCCACTAGCGTTTGAAAAACGCGACTGTCAATCAATGACCATCCGTAACGCAGGAAACAATAGTTTTTTACCAGCGGGCAATATATTCCGATTTATAGAAATACTGAAAATTCTGAAAATTCCGAAAAAAACATAAAACTAGTAAATTCTGTTAAACTACGCATGTTTCCTATTTTTGTTTCATTGTAATGGTTAAGAAGTTATGTATAAAGTTTTATGTTGGCACGTGTCTTATAATTGCAACAATAAATATTTAATACTCATTGTATATGTGTGAACAAGATATTCCTTTCTCCTTCGTACTCACTTCCACAACATGGACTATAAAAAGCAGTATAAATTTTAATTCAACTTTATTCCTGTACCTTATGTTCTTATGATTTTCTTGGGAGGGTGTTTTCATCCGTGGAACCGTTTATCAGCGAGAAAACAAAATTGTTTCGTTGTTAGCACCGCATGAACTGCATTTGTGCAAAGTTTCAAAGTTTGAAACCTGGTTAGTTCCTCGGATATTTTGCGGTCAGGTTTGAGCGAGTGCATGAATGCGTTCGGATAGAGACCTTTTTAAACTTATCCGACCGGAATTGATCCACGTGCATAATATTGGCCAGGATCGTTAGCCGGCCATCGACATCCCATGAGCCATGGCTGGTGGATATCGGGCTTTACACGAAAGACCACGTCTCGTGTGCGAATCCCATGATGATGGTGTCGGGCTGCGTGCAGACAGGTGTACTGTCCGTGTCTCTCGAGAAGTCTCGCGGGACAACATGAGAGGAGCAAAGGGAGCCCTCGCTCGCTCCCTCTCACAGAACAGTGGGGCGATCCTATAGTGATGTTGTGTAACATTCGTAAATTTCAAAATTCGAATTTGAGAATCTGAGTACATTTCCATGAAACGATGAACTTTCTTCGATTATGTTCTACAGCATTTTTACATTTTTAAGGCATTCTATATTAACCCTGGAACTGCACTGTTGGGTCTCAGAAACTCATGGTGTCATTAATTATAATGTAACATGCGCATGAGTGGCTTGTTATTTTTCACTTTCATGAATGATAACTCTTTGTAAAATAACAAGCCATGATTGAATTTTTTTCTATGCATTCTATTAAAATTAGTTATTCTCCCAAAACCATTAAATATTCACATTTTCTGCTTTTTTTTTTTCTAAAAAAGAACTGGGTTTCTGAGACCCGAATGTAAAGTACATGTCTCAAAAAATAAGTGTGATGTTCCAGGGTTAAATACCTTGTCCAATCAATACCTAATCAATCCAAGATGAACAGCAACAATTTGAAATGGTCAACGGAATTTTGTTACACACCATGACAAATGTTACAAATACTTTATCCAATTACAAGAATCGCCTAATATGATCGCCGAGGAAAAACATTTCGTCATTTGTTTCAAACAATGTATAGATTATAGACATTCAAGTACTGTTTGCTTGTAGTTGCTCTTCCGCTAGAAACTGTAGGCACGCTGTCAGTGACGACATTTCAATCCCGAAGTTTTCGCATATACATATCGAGAATTACTGTACTTTGAAAAGCGCGGTTATTCGATACGGGGAATTTAAACTATTTTCCGGGGCCGCAATCACGGCCGCGCCTATCGGTGGAACGTATTACACATGGCTACCGGAAGCGTTACGTTTCAGACGTATGCACGAGAAGTTCCGTCATCGACTGCTTTCACGAATAACTCGCGGAAGCCAAAACAAACATTTCCATCAGCATACAAATTAACGCGGAATTAATTGTCGGGAAAATTCGCTCCATGATCCGCGTGAGCAACGTAAACATTGTAAATTGCGTTATGGCTGATATTAACATTTAGAGGACCGGCATTTTTTCGTACAATTGATGGATACAAGTGAGTCATCAATTTATTAGAGCCACTCGCATGGCTTGCATTAAAATAATCAATTTTTAAACGGACTGAATGAATTTTTCAATTGCACTTCTTTCAATGATTTGCTTTATTCCAAGGTCAATCAAAACAATACTGTCACAATTAGTAGTGAGCATTAGATTACCAATGTTTCGACAATGGCACCAACGGAGAAGAAAGAATTAATATATGTATGCATAAATTGGGACGTTCGGTAAATCATTAGCGTACAGTGAACCACGAAAGTATTTGAACGCACTTTAAAACAGTATAACCTTTTTATGATCGGACCAAACGGCCTGGCTTTTTTTGAGCAATTAGAAGAATTGATTTACGAAATGACATGCAAAACAGATTTTGAAAAAATTGCAAGTGCTAAGAATTACATGAGAAAGTAAAAGACGCACCATATTTATAACTTTTTCATTAGAGCCCGCAATGAAAATATAAAATATGCGTTTTGTAAATGTATGTGAGTTATACATATGCTGAAAATTTCATCGAAATCAGTTGACGCAGGAAAAAACGACACGCATCGAACGATGTAAGAATCTGTGGATTTTGAGCAGAAACTGAACACAAGTCGCGAAAAACTATGATCTTCACCACATTTAACCACTCTTGGGTATGTTAATCGATTTTGATGAAATTTTCAGCATGTGTATAACTAACATAGATCTACAAAACATATATTTTAAATTTCCATTAAGGGCCCAAATAAAGAAGTTTTAAAAAATGCTCTTTTTTATTTTTGTAAAATAACCTTGTAAATTGTAATTTTTGGATAATCTTTATTGCAGATCATTTAGTAAACCAATGCTTCTAATTGCTTACAAAACATCAGGTTGTTTGGTACAATTATAGAAAAATTATACTGTTTTAAAGTGCGTTCGAATACTTTCGTGGTTCACTGTACTAAAACGTGGTGTTGCAATTTAGAAATTCGATAGGAAGGGAGGACAGTTCATCGACTTCCAAATCACTGATGAAAGCAAGCTTCTATTTGAGCAACGAGATAATTACTCGGCTCGAGTTGTTAGTACAGACCCGATTAAGCCTGAAGAAGATCGAATAATTTTAATGACCCCGATCCCCGCGCAACATTCAACCATCGGTGAGCGCGCATACGCATGGTGTATCGTAAACAGCAGAAGAGGACGGAAACGGTTGGTCAATCCCAGAGATCCGTTACGGAGCATTTACTTCTGGCACGATGTTGTTGTTTACAATGTCGAGCGAACCAGCGAGCGTTTCGTTAAAGCCAGCCCCTCACAGTTTATTCCATCCCTTTTCCCTCCTGCTCACCATTTGCTACCTCGACTATCCGTCCTCGTTTCCATGAGATACACACACTGTCCGTTACTCTATCTTCTTTCCTTTCCACCTTTCACTGGCGCTACCATCGAACAGCAGGCCACTAAAACTTCAAACATTTGAAAAGCACGCCACACTTGTAGTAGTGCGCCTTCGACCGCGCGGTTCGTCTTTACACAAGCTGTCCTTTTCTACGTTCGGCGCGGTCGGCGAGGTCACAAAAAATAGCAGAACTACACGATCTACGAAACAGCACTGACCCCAGGGTTTTTCTTAGATCAAGGCTTCACTGTAATTGGTATCCGAATTCATGAACTAAATTACTTTGATATCGTGGAATTTTAAAGCACCCTTTACCGCTCAAATTCCCAATCATCGCTCTGGTACATTCTCTTGTAACTCTACTAACTATGGCTACGCCTGTGCCTAGCTGTGCATCTTGTCTCTCATCGGCCTACACTCAATGGATTAAATGTGGTTTGCATTCTCTGGTCTAAAAACATGTTAGTTTTGCGCTGCTATTCTACAAACAGATAAGAACTCAGAATACACGGAGCTTCGTCTGGTTACCATGTGGATCTTGTAAGGGAAAAAACGGAATTGCGAACGATGGCACCTCGACAAGTGCAATTTATGGTTACAGGCTACAGGCGGTTCGAACGCGTACATTACAATGACTCCCACTACTATTCGGACACTCTTAAAAAGACGATAACTTTTTTAATATTGTACTATACGATTGGAACTTTTTTTTAGGAAGCTGGAGCAATTAGTTTGCTACAGGATGTGAAAAAAATTTTTTTCAAAAATTGCAATTGATCGGAATTGTAGAAAAAACACTAAAAGTTGCATTTTACAACTTTTTTATGTGGGCCTATATTGAAAATTTAAAAAATACGTTTTGTGGATCTGTGTCAATTAAACATATTCTGAAAATTTCGTCAAAATCGGTCGACGTTGCAGATTCTCACGATTTTCGGCCTACAACTGCAATAAATCTAAGAATTCTTACATCTTCCGATGCCTATCGTTTTTTTCAATATAATTGACACAGGTCTACAAAACGTATTTTTTAAATGTTCGATATAGGCCCACATAAAAACGTTGTAAAATGCAACTTTTAGTATTTTCTCTGCAATTCCGACAACTTGGAATTTTTTTCAAAAATTTTAGTCGCGTTGTGCAGCAAATCAATTGTTCTAACTTCCCAAAAAATTTCAAATCGTATGGTCCAATATTAACCCTTTGCACCCGGAGCTATTTAAACTGGAAAATTAAACATTCCATCCGATCGAGAATATTTACATTCTCTATGATTTTTGAAATTTTATGGACATGAAATTGGTATAATACCTCATACGATACCTAAATTTAGTAATTGATTAGATACCGATATATTTAATAATGTAAACAATATTTTGGATAATCGTATAGCAATTTTTAGTGGTGCCTCAGAGGAGACAACCGAGTGCAAAGGGTTAAAAATGTCGTCGTGTTTTTAAAAGTGTCCGAATATTAGTGCGAGTCACTGTACATACGTACACATATATCCGTGAATGAAAATATCAGCACGTGTTGCTGATGCGCCCAATATCAATAAGTACATATGCGAGATGCTGGGTGCTAATCCGCACAGAACAACGAGATTCTTTAAAGATCTATCGCCACGTCCTCGGGCATGTTTATTTTTGGAAGACCGCGCCTTCGGATCTCTGTGCTTATCTGAGATTGTCGATAACTTCGTAACGAGATACATACGTTAACCGCTGTTCTACGAGTCAGATTTGGTCGGAAGAAACGTTGGGCGCGCGAGACCACGAACGTGATCGTCGAACGTAATTGTACAGGGTGTTTCACAAGTGGTGCAATGTAATAGGTCTGTACCAATCAATGGAACATAAGAATCCAAATAATAGAACAGTTGCCTAGCAACAGCGTTAGATTAAAACCTTACTGATTTGCATAATAAATAGCATGTCGAAATGGATCAAAATACAGTGATACTATAATTTCTTTAACACTAAACCTACCATCACCGGTCAAAATGACCGTTTCTAGATTTTTTATTTTACGATTATTGATATAATAAAAATAATTTCATAAGAAATGATTGTATAGATATCTTTAGCGGAGCATAATATTACAATAGAAGCTGCACAAAGTCTAAATAAAATCAATCTTGTCATTTTTATAACGGATGTACCAGTTACTTTTAAGGCTCTGTAGGTTTAATGTCAATGCATGTCTGCAATAAATAGAAACAGTAAATGATGAACGAACAAGTTAAAAAAATTCAATTCGGCAAGAATCGTATGGGATCATTTAAATTCCAGGGAATCGTCTGTTTTTAAGTAGTATTACGATTTCTGACACGTTCTGTATACAGTTGAATAACTCGACGGTTCACGTGTTATCTTTGATCGTCGTTTAGCGATTAGATTTGGCCCCGTCTACGCATGATAAAAATGAGAATTCAAGTATTGTTGGGAAAGGACAGTGAGTCAATCGGTGTTTAGAGCAGATACAACCGAGCGTTCGCTACCAATGAATAGGGCTCGCGCGTTGTATGTGCTCTCAGATTATTCTCGCTTGTTTTCCTAACCAGTATTAAATTTTCGGCGATAAGAACGAGTGACAACGTTACGCGACTGATTACAATGTATTCGAAAAGAGACGCAGTTCGGGAGTCGCGCTGATAGCGAAAGGCCTATGTAATCCTGGCCGTAAACAAGGTCAAGTCTTTAGCGAGATATGACCTCGGTAACTCCATTTCGCTTGTTCACGTTTGGCAAGATTCCGAAATTCGATCGTCTTTAATGTACCTACTCAAAACAATAAATAGACAAATTCCTGCTCCTCGATTTTGAAACTCGTGTTATCTTTTTTACAAAAAAGCGCGTACAGCTACCTTAACCTTTGATAACCTTTAACAATCTTGTAGATGATCTTTTCCTACCTACTGTCACAACTTAGTTTAACAAATATTTCGAATCAAAAAAAATATCGTGTAACTAACAACGCGGTTTTACAATCGGCTTGAATCTCCTTCTTTTTATTAATAACTTATATATTACGTGTCCGACAGCGAAATTTCTGTGATTCAGTAATGCGAGATAACTGTACAAGATTATGGTGTAAAAATTGTTGTTGTCAACGTAAAAGGTATTAAGTAATAGCGCTACGTACATAATGGCGCTTTGACCTCTTGCGAATGAAAGAGAAGGGTTCGAAGAAATGCCGTGGTACTCTCTAGCTTATTGTTCAGCGCATAATTAATTGCATAGAGCAGAAAAGGCATATTCGTCACGAAAAGCTTTCAGCAAGACAATGACAAAATGTGTGCACGCTATACTATGGTCGGTGCACATCAACACGCGCAGAACTGCATTACGCGGATAACGCCCCGTAGATTTCTCACGTGTGCTCGCGTGCCTTCGAAGCCATTACGGTGAACCATTAACCGTCCATACCGAGAATCTTGTTAATTATCATGTAATTGATTAGGTTGATTTCGGCAGGCGTACGAGGAATCTTAGGAGAAGTCCATTGTGGACTGCCCATCCATAATTAAATTACTTCCGCAACCGCATCTGCGTGTATGCCACCTGTGCGCGCAAGTTAGCGAACACTTAATAGAAATTACAGGGATACATATAGACTGTCTGAATGTAATTTACCAGACAACTATGCAGTTACGCACTCATGCGAGTCAGTGGCACTGACCTGTCACGAAAATCCAGTTTGTTCGCAGTCGCTTTGAGAAAAAAAACCTTCAATCCCACCGGTATTCTTGTTACTCCGTGTCTAAAAGGATTATTAGAGCCGGATTCCTGGGATTATAGTAGTCGAAGCGAACAAGTGACGCTTTTTCATTGCAAAACGTAAGATTCCAGCGAAAACATTGCGCGCAAAAATTATCTCAGTTCAAATCGTATAGTACAATGTTAAAAAAGTTATCGTCTTTTTTAGAGCGTCCGAATATTAATTTCGGCCACTGTACACACAGTGAGCCACGAAAGTATGTATTTGAACGCACTTTAAAACAGTATAACTTTTCTATAATTGACCCAAACGATCTGATGTTTTGTAAGCAATTAGAAGCATTGGTTTAGCGATTTTCGAAAAATTACAATTTACATGCAAAACTAAAAAAAGCATTTTTTTAAACTTTTTTATTTGAGCTCTTAATGAAAATTTAAAATATATGTTTTGTAGATCTATGTTAGTTATACACATGCTCAAAATTTCGTCAAAACCAATTAACATACAGTGACTCCCAAAAATATTCGGACACTAGCTATAACTAACGGATAGCTATAACTAACTTTACGACTCGATAATTCGTTTGTTGATAAAGCAATCATCCTGGGAATTGTTTCTAGCAATAAAACATCTATTAATGTTGATAAACATAAATAATTTATTTGAAAAATATATATACATTTCATAATAAAAATTATTAAAAGAAATAATGTACCATTTGCGGCTCACAAAAATATTCGGACAATTTTAATTTTTCTATTTAGACAATGTAATTTGGCATTACAAAATTTGTTTAATACTTCGTGGCATAACCATTTTGTTTAAGAATATGTCTTAACCTGTTTGGCATATTATTTGTAATTTTTTTAAATATTCAACAGTTATATTCGACCACTCAGTTGCAAGTCTTTGTTTTAATTCGGCTATCGATGTAATTGGGGTTTTCCGAATTTTTCTATCCAATTCATCCCATAAATTCTCGATAGGATTAAGGTTCGGTGATTGGGGCGGCGGATGAATAATTTTGGGGCAGCGGTATAATAAAAATTCTTGCACAATACGTGACTTGTGCTTGGGGTCGTTGTCTTGGTAAAACTTAAAATTATTATTAAGCCCCATTTTTTCAGCACTTTGAACTAAATTATTTTTGAGTATATTTAAATAATGATTTCTGTCCATGATACCGTCAATAAACACTAGGTTACCGATTCCATATGACGAAATGCAACCCCAGACCATTACGCTGCCTCCGCCGTGTTTCACTGTACCTCTTGTATTTTCAAAATTAAACTCTTTATTCGCTTTCCGCCACACCATAGTTCTTCCGTTGGAATTGTACAAATTGAATTTGCTTTCATCAGCAGATATGACATTCTTCCACCATATGTCTCTCATCCTTAGAAATTAGCTCTCTTGCAAAGGTTTTTCGTTTGTTCCTATTCTTTTCGTTGATAAATGGTTTCTTTCTAGCTACTTTTCCATTGTAACCTGCTTGCTTCAGCGTTTTCCGAACTGTTTCGGCTGACACATTTTTGGAGCTTTCTCCTAATAGCTCACTAACTAGTTTTGGAGCACTTAAGCGATTTTTTTTCGCTTTTCGAATAATTTTGCTTTTCTCCCTCGTACATAAGAGACTTGGTCTTCCAATTTGCGGAATAGAATCAATGCGATTCTCAATATAAAATCGTCGACAGATATCTGCAACAGTACTCTTACTTATACGAAGCATTGCACTAATTTCGCGATAGGTTTTTCGTTTTTCTCGATGAAAAATTACAAGCTGTCGCACATCGAAACTCGTATTCTTTCCTTTGCGACCCATTTAGAACGAATTCACGTTTACTACTGTGTGACAGTAGTGAGGTGGCATGGGCATCTAATG
Source organism: Lasioglossum marginatum (assembly GCA_028455795.1). Taxonomy (NCBI): domain Eukaryota; kingdom Metazoa; phylum Arthropoda; class Insecta; order Hymenoptera; family Halictidae; genus Lasioglossum; species Lasioglossum marginatum. The sequence goes on along the minus strand of CM052259.1, from coordinate 4,300,005 downwards.
GTCCACGAGATTCTGTTTGTAGACAAACGTTTTCGCATTCTTGGAATATCGCGTTTCCAGAAGGCGATTGGCAGAGAAATGTAATACGTGTCCGAATATTTTTGTGTCCAAATAAATTATTACGTGTCCTATAATACGTATCCAAATAAATTATTTATGTTTATCAACATTAATAGATGTTTTATTGCTAGAAACAATTCCCAGGGCGATTGCTTTATCAATAAACGAATTATCAAATCATAAAGTTAGTTATACCTAGTGTCCGAATATTTTTGGGAGTCACTGTACCTAAGAGCTACAAGTGGTTATAAATGTGGTGAAAATCATAGTCTTCCGCGACTTTTGGTCAGTTTCTGCTCGAAATCCACAGATTCTTACATCGTTCTATGCGTGTCGTTTCTTCCTGCGTCAACTGATCTCGATGAAATTTTCAGCGTATGTGTATTTACCTAACATACATCTACAACACGGATATTTTAAATTTTCATTACGGGCTCTAATAAAAAAGTTATAAATATGGTGCCTCTTTTACTTTCTCATGTAATTCTTGGCACTTGCAATTTTTTCAAAATCTGTTTTGCATGTCATTTGGTAAATCAATTCTTCTGATTGCTCAAAAAAAGTCAGGTCGTTTGGCCGGATCGTGAAAGTTATACTGTTTTAAAGTGCGTTCAAATACTTTCGTGGTTCACTGTATGTATACAGCTTTTTCTGAACGACTTTTTTTATCGCGCTCTACCGAAGTCCATTGTATAAGACTTTTGAGTTCCGCGCAATAGATTTTGTAATTTTGATTCTATACATATACTGCAATACCATAATTTGTTAGTTTAATTTTGTGATCTCGATAATTAATTGTGAAAGTATTGTTCTCGTGTGATATAATGGTAACGTATAAAATATACTGGACGTGTATGTATGAAATATAAAGCAACGTTAATTAATGAAATTGCGAGACAATCACTGACTCGGCGACGTAAGCAATCATTGTATAACTGGACGATCACCCATGAAAATATACAAATACAATTTTGTTCACATTTAATGTATACTTTTGATTAAGTGGCGGTTTCATTCTTCGCCTCCGTGCACATGTTCCAAGATCATCGTACAATCTATCAAACAACAATAGCTCGGCTAATAAAAATAACACTAGAACGACCGAAGGTGTACGCATGTAAATATGCGGTTGCAATTCTAGAAGAGGAAGTAAACCTTGTCATTCGTATCATGTGGGCGTTCAAGGTGAGCCTTCACGATAATACGATGAACGCTCTAATAGATACGTTTTGCAACACTTTGAAATGTGCTTTTAATGCGATCTGATTTCTGTCGGCAGTATTATGAGGTATCCAACACCTTCAACGCGGTTCCACGTGCACAGAAGCACGAATCGACCATGGTAAGAAATAATGAATATAGTCAAAGGAGAAATAGTAAAAGAAACCATTGGTGCACGTATTATCCTTAACCCTCTGCACTCGGTTGTCCCCTCTGAGGCACCACTAAAAATTGCTGTGCCATTATTCAAAATATCGTTTTCATTATTAAATATGTCGGTATCTAACCAATTACTAAACATTTAGGTCTTGCATGAGGTATTATACCAATTTCATATCCATAAATATTCTAGATCGGAAGAAATGTTTAATTTTCCAGTTAAAATAGCTCCGAGTGCAAAGGGTTAATTGTTGAAAAATATCCTATGTACAAATGTACCAGATTGGAAACAATAGAACTAGATGACATATCAAAGTGTTAAATACTATAAAAAATACTATAAAAAAAGAAAAATATGTACCGATCGTTTGCTAAGTGAACAATTAAATTATTCGTTTGCAACTTTAAAAATTCTATACATAAAATCGATGTGATATCCATTGTACGTCGAAGGAAGTCGAAAGAAGGAAATCGAAGTAGAGGTCGGAAGAATGCTTTCTTTCTTGCAAGCTCGTCGAGCTTTTGCTTAGATTGAAAATCTTTCAATTTTTCCAGAAGGATGACCAGAACAATATACGGAACCGATGAACTTTTTCCAGAAGGAAATAAAGTTTGAGTAACTTCGAGTGAATAAAGGGAGTCCAACAATGGATAATAAAAGTGTAGAAAGTTGCGTTGTTGATGGAGTATCTACGTAAAGACGAAGAGAATTTAGCACGGGAAACAAAGAACTGTTGGCAAAAGACCGAGTCAGAAGATTGTACGCAGACCCATCGTAGTTTCCCTCACATTCACGTTTACGAAATAACTCGGAACGTATACACAGCTTTCGACTAGCGTCAGTGCATCACGAAAGAAAATAAGAATATTCTTGACCGACGAAAGAAACGATACAGCTGCCGCTCTCATCGAATTAGTTACCGCGATTGCCAGTGTGGATTATGCTAACGCGTAGAACTAACTTTCACTCCACGGTATCAACGCGAATCGCAAATAATACGATATAAATTTCATACCGCGCTTCGCATTTTCTTCTGTGGAATTTCTATTCAATCCTTTAATGATTCATTAGAACGCGATCAATATAATTCCTTCAAAGATTAAGACGATGATTTTTCGAACGGTAAAAATTGTTCCTAATTTCTATTTTCATAGATTGGAAAACGTCCTACAAGTATGCGAAATTAGATTTTTAAAAAGACAGCAATTTATTCATCAGCTGCGCTAATCACGTTGCTGGTGCTTATGTACGGTTTTGCGTGGATTAATTTGCAGAAAAATGGAATTAAGATTGAAATTTACATCGATTGGGTTTTTATGCAGATGAGAAAATGGAATAAAAGTATTATTAACTTTCATCTCGTGTTTTCTATTTTTGTTTTGTGCGCACGTCTTATAAATTCACAGTCTATTGATTGCAAGCACCAGATGCCTTGAAATAAGTATAATAAGGATACTATACTAAGGATACTATAATAAGGATACGATCATATTTCATTTTGAGTTTTCGCTATTAGGAAACAGCTGAGGGTATATCCTTTCATATTTTAGATCTACGTCCAACTAAAGCTGAAATATGTTAGAGACTGTACTATAGATGCATAAAAAAATGAGAAGCTTGTCTTTCATACATAAGATTTCGCTTTGGGAGATACACTAGTTTCGTTGAGACAACTTTACAGTTGTTAAGGAAGTAGTTGTGGAATATTTTAAACATCGAGATTCGATCGAATTCATTTGAAGTGTGCAACTGTGACCGTTGGGGATTGTAAATTTATGGGAGGCACACAAGCAATGATGGCCGCAGCCTGAAAATAGATTAACGCAAACTTTATATACATGGACGCACGTGCCGCGCCGTCAGAGCGACCCCCTCCCCCCCAAATTTATAAATTAACTAGACCCACTGTCAAGAAGATGTACGCAAACGGTCGCGTCCGATTCACTTTTTCCGTCGAACCGCGTGCAAATTTAATGCAAGCTTCAACAAAGACTGATCGATGTTACGAAGCACGAAAGGGCTCCATGTAGTAATCGTCATCGCCCTGGAAAACCTGACGCACACGTGCACGCGCGACTGTGCAAAATTGATAAGCGAAACGCGACGTTACGTTACACAAAAATCAATTTCTTGCAAATCGGGTCAGTGATACGTATACACATAATATGTGCCTCTTCGGTTGTTTACGTCGGTGATGTTCTACGGTCGCTCATTACAATACTTTCACCCCCCACCCACAACTAACCTCGCTACAATTCACCTTTTAGATGTATTCGCTCTAATGTTCCAACTAATCTGTACTATTTCATACAGTATTGTTTTCGTTGATGCAGCTATAAAACGGTTACTTACTGACAGTAATAACGATTAGACTGTTCCAATCACTTTCAGCTTGTGACACAGCTGTTAATAAACTTATAAATTGGCGAAACTAGAAACATCTTTTTCGTAATTCCCGAATCTTCAGAGATATTTAGACACATAAAATCTGTGAACGGCGTGTAGGTCTAAGAAGTTGTTGTATTGAACACGTGAATAATAAATTTGTTTGTATAATCATTGAATTTGACAAAGAAGTAGTTCTTTCTTTCTCGTCCTTTCTCGTTCCCGTTTATGAAAGTTTTCCTTTGTTCGTTGCACTTGATGCGATCTGTCAACGTGTGTCGGGTGGAGGGCGGAAATACAATTAGTCGCTAACGTTATCGCGCGGTTTATCAGCAATAATAATGTCCTTTCTGAGAGAATGTAATTTCTACGTATCTCGAATGTGTCGAGCTGATGTACAGCATCGGAAGTTTTGAAGCATCGCTTTTACGTGGGCTCGCAAATGCATTTTACCACTTTGCGTCATTCTCGAAACGTTTGGCTGAAGTTGAGGCACGCCACTGACGTCACAATTAACGTTTGTCGCGCTTCAATTCGTTTCAAATCTGTACATACACGTAAGCCCTGGTGGTTTGTTTTTCGGCGCGATTCGAAATATTTACGTTCACCTGGATCAGTGGTACCTAAGGTTGCGAACATGGTATTCAGCGTCACGCGAGCCTTTTTCAAAATCGAAGAGACAAGTCTGCGGAAGAAACACGATACGAGACACAATACGACCCAAACAGGGGAAAAAAAATAAAGTCAGAAGGTAACGTAGAGAACCTGCGCGCTAGCGAACAAGATAAAGCTGCGCAGAAAACGGACGGATGTAGAGTCAGCTGGTTAAAAGCAGCTGCTGTGTCTCCCGTCATCGACGGAACGAGAAATTAAATATCCATGGTTGTCACGGAACACCGTTGACATTGCACCGTGTTCTTTCCTGTCGACCTACTAAATCAAACGTGCCTAATATAAACAACTGATTCTAACGTCTAACGCTCCCATCTGTACTACGTAGTCTTGTTGCGTTCGCAACCATGTGCAGGCCTCTCTTGCACACGATTGCAAGCAAGCACGTGCGATAGAGTGAAAGAGAAAGAAAGAGCGAGAACGAAGCGAGGCGTAGTGGGAGAGCTGGTGGATGGAGGGGACAACAGTGGTGAAGTCAAGGGAAGGGATGTTGTGGAGAGTAGGGGAGGAGTTGAAGGAGGTGAAGGAGGAGGAGGAGGAGGAGGAGGAGGAGGAGGAGGAGGAGAAGGGGGAAGAAAAAAGAAGACAAGAAACACAAATAACGAGTAGGAGAAATAAAAGTGAATTTCAAGGATACAATTTGAGAACGTCCGTGTCCATACGTCGTTTTCCAGCGCTGGGGGACGACATATTTATCGCCTATTAACGCAGTAGAGCCCTTCGCAGCAAGTCCTTCAATCAGCTGAGCTCGATTGTCGTTTTCGGAAGGGTCTCCGACTGCTGCGGATTGTTTACCACCGTGAGATTCACACGAGTAACTGGAAAGTCTTTCACTATTCTCGTACAACACACTACTCTTGTTTCCCCGTGCTGACCAGTTGTTCAGCACCGAGACAGTAAAGAGAGAGGAAAAAAACAAAGACACGCGCGCGCGACGCTCGCCAGTCAGTCGTTAGATCTTCGATGCTCTCTCGGCGACGAAGGAAAACGACACGAGAGTCTAAATCCGCGACGTCACCGTTCACCGATGTTTTCCACGGATGAACGAGCGCACGATACCTCGAACAGCGACGATATACAAACGGTCTTCTTCTCTGTCCGTACGGACCAGGCGAAAATCCTTTGGCTAGAGGATCATTTCATCATCACCAAACGACGATATCCCCGTCCGAACAGACTCGTTACTGCCCCGACACGTTTTCTCGCGCACACAAAAAACAATCCTTTCCCCTGAACCTCCACCGCCTCCGCCACTACGAAACGCCTGTTCTCGTGCACCCCACGACCTGTCAACTCACGGACTTCACCACATCTGATTTCGTTCCTGCACTGTTCTCTTGCCCGCTGCTGTTACTACTACCTCTGTCTCACGTCGTGCCAGAAGATGCGCGCGCACCATACAAAATCCCTGCTGCCGACTCTTACGCGCGACCAATGTCACTAGGATCCCACAGCCAATGTTACTCTTTTCCTTATCTCCCCCTTTTATTCAAATATGATAGACCTCCCGTATAAACGCGATCAACAAATTCTTTAAAAACACTGCATATATGCATCTTCTGTGGTAGTAAGTGTACAATCTTCTTAAAGAATGTTTTGTACATTCACTTTTTCACATTTTCTGCCACACAAAATACACATGTACAATCTTTTTAAACAGATTCTTGATCACGTTAGACGGAACTCTACTGTATCACCATGAAAAATTCGACCAGACGCAAAAAGCAAATTTTGTTAGATCGTTGCTTTCATAGTTTAGCTATGCAAACAAATTAATATTCTCTTTATTGCACGGAAAGAATACCTCTTAAGATTATAGTTTCACGCGGGTCGAAGGGACAGACAATGTGTGATCGTATAACCGTCGGTAAAGAACAACCGAGTATGTCGATGGATCAGAGTTTAAAATTCGGATGGTTAATAATGTGAATATAAGGAATAACGATCATAAAATCAAGTGTATGTCAACCGAAACGAAATTCATGTCAAAAAGATCACTAGTCTTTAGTAACATCGTGAGATAATCCGTAGCGATGACAGATCTGTACTGTCACGTTTGAATTTGAATTACATTTGACGCTTTTTCTATGCGCAAGTAATACTATAAAATAGTCATTAATAAAATATAAATACCTTTTTGAAACGACAATACGAAGTCCAGTAACTGTGGAGTTTAGAGATTCTAGACATTCGAAGCTAACCCTTCAACACATGTTAAAAGAAATTTGATAAACACGAGCACTGCATGTAAGAAAGAATGGAATTTGATACACTGATTATCGTTTGAATCGACGAATTCTCGGGAACAGTTTAATGAGAATTAAAGTATTTGTCAAGATATGTATCGTGCGGTTTTATGTTTCACATAGACGTTTAATAATATTGAAACAAAAGACGGAACTGTATAATAACTATAACGACACACAGCATACCAGCATTACCAGATCGAGGGATCCGCGAGATGAATAGATAGTGGGGGAAATGCTATAGTGAGGGAGGAAAGTATCGCTAGGTTAGGTACGTGGCCAAGCGATACTATTAGCTGGATCACCTAGCTTGCCCTAACCTTACTGTACGAGTCTTTCCTTCCCCAGCTATCCATCCCCACTATTGGTGAATACGCTGATCGGACAATTCTCGGAACGTGACGTAAACCATCCCTTTGAGGGACTTTTTGCAGCAACGCTGTAGCACACGCAAGATGACACCTTTTTAAACATGTAATAATGTAGCATAAATATATCGCGTGTACGTTAAATATACAGTAAACATTTATCTTGTAAGTTTCAACTGTTTCACACCAAATGTACATGCAAAAAAAGGACAAAAGTTATTTACGACTCAACACTGTTTAATACTAATAACATAACAAAGCTGCTCTAACAAATTGATTTAATTAAAAAATGTATAAAAATGTTTAATACGTTAGAAAAATGTAAATACGTTGAATACTGCACGAAAATTTTGTAATATTAGTACGCATATTTTTTTTATAGTATTAATACATTCGATCTGTCGCATTTATAAAAGTATTAAAAAAATAGAACAATCAATTATACAATACAAAATATTCTATCGAAATACTATTGATCGACATATTTTATTAAATAGATTAGTAGGCATAGAAAATACTAGTCTTGCTGTTTTAAGTTATAAGTACTCTATGTAAGTAGATAGTGTGCACTAGATTTCCCATTTAAAATGTTAAGAGATTTATTGCACCTTTCTTTTTTCAATTCTACTTCGATGCATGCATATCCTAGACTTTATTAATAATGCATCAAAACTTATAAACTTGTGTATGTAATGCACGAGTCTTAAAAATATATTGATGGACTTAATACTGTGAAAAGATATTTTTTGTACAATAATAACGCGAAATAAGCAAATATTGAATATACGTCATTATCGTTATGAAAATTGTAAAATGTGTGTTCGAGACTGCAAATAAATGCCCAATATTGATATGTCTATAAAACGACGGAATAAGATCACACGTCCTTAAAGAAACTAGCGTCTATAAAGTTACTTACGATTGTAATATGGCTGTTTAATGTCCGAGTGTGTAAAAGAATCTTATTCAATAGATACCAATTAAATCTAAAATGGAATGTCCTACGAAATATGCGTATCACATGTTATTCCATCGTAATCATATATGTATGTATACAATAAATGAAGCTAGTATGATGAATCTAGAGAGCATTTTCGATCCATTTCTCATTATTGGAATACCAAACATCCGGTTAAATACTTTTGTAAAAATCGCACATTAGATGCTACGTTGTGTTTGAAAGTGAAGCTTAAAAAATATTGATTTTAATAAATAGTTGATTTTGGTATGAAAGGATTACCTATTAGAGTATTATCAGTCATTGTCTCCTATAAATATCGAGAAACCATAATTTAACCATACTTATAGTACGATGAATTTAAGTACAAAAGTTTTGGTTGGTCAATTGCCGTTTTTCTAATGTAATATGTGTTATTCACTCTACGGCTGTTTTTCGCGCAAATGCAGTCAAAGACAACATTTCATTGGGATCAGTTGACAAACGAGAAAATTCAATTTCCTCGCTAAGACTATTTTCTGCAAGAAATTAAAACCTCGGTTAGATCAAAATTATAATAAGATACATCAATGAGAAGAAAAACATCTTTATTTACCAGATGGTTCGATGGGCCATTGCTTATGGGAAGGAGCATACAGGCATAGCAGTGCTATGATATAAATATTCCACATTCCGTACACACCGGTAAAAAATGCTGATGTCATTTCTAAATGTAACTCTTCATCCCATTTCCACTGCCCTTCTGCAACCTACATTATATATTGAAATTAATTTTAATGATCGTAAAAATGTGTAATTTGAATAGGAACAGGTATAAGTACTTGGCCAAGGATAAATCCAATAACGGTCAAAGATGCGCACAACAACGTTGCTATCATCAAGAACTTAAACCGATATATTACACCTTCGTAATGCAGACGTCTTGCAGAACTCATGCTTGGTAATGCAGCCCTTTTCGCACTAATATTCATAAATACTTTCCATATCATGTAAGATAAGAATATTAAATATACACCAGCAGACACAGCGGCTAAAATTATAAACGATAACTGTTTCTTTATGTCAAGGAGCCTAGAAATCTTAAATAATAAGTTTGTTTTAGTTTTTTATCGTGAAAGGATACAGCAAATTTAGTTCCCAAGTCTGTAACCCAAATTGAATAGAATGGATTCCTTAATTGTACTCCACGTTCACACATATCGAATACAAATAATGACATGCACCCAGTGCCCACTGCAGAAAGATGACGCCAGTAACATTTCAAGGAGTTCCTTTGTTCACCTTCCTAATCAATAATGAAAATATTTTATAAATGATATTAAAACATAGTATATATTCATAAAAAAGGTCAACTCACCTGTATCTGTTTGTCCGATAAATAACATGTAAAAAAAGAATATATGCCATTAGTATGGAATACTAAATCAAGTTGCACTTTTACACATATTTTATGTTCTTACCATGAGATGTTCTCCAGCAAAGACAAGCCAAAAGGACAAAAGAGTAGCATAGAACACTCCTTGTCTGATATCGCCCAATAGAAGCATAAATGGCATATCATAAGCTAGTGTCAAGTACTCCAAAGGCACTAAATGAAATATAATGAACAAAATAATTAAACTTCTATACATAAAATTGAGCCAATGAGTACTTTAAATATACAACATACTATTTAAAAATGATAGTGCTGAGCCCAATCCTAAAAGTAAATATTCCAAAAGAGCTGGGGATCTTGAAAGCATGTTTACTCTCCTCCAATACCAGGCAAGGACGCATATGACAATTGGGAAATAAATGGTCTTCAAGCTTACCCATACCTTTGTAAATCCACCATTCTGGTTAATAGCCTAAATTATAAAGAACAACATGATGTTCATAATTCTACCATTCTTGTATTTATAAAAATTATATTTTAATATATTATATATTTACAGTAAGCCATAAGTCAGTTATATGTCCCAAACCCTGATTGATGTTTCTGTCAGTGTCCGCGGGTAGACGAATGTTTAAAAGATAATAGTCATGAAACAAAGATCCCAATTCAAATAATGGTACCATACTGCAGTTATAATAATATTGTTCCATTGGCTGAAACAAATGTTCACATAAATAATACAGCGTCTACATTGACGACATCTAAAGCAAATATATTGATTAATTTATGTATTTACATTATCAATACTGCAATCTAAAATTCTTTCCACTATAGAAGCAGCATAAGGTTTCCAACTATCATCTGGATCTCCTTTGTTCCTGTATGCAAGTCTTGCATCCAATGTTATTTTGGTTCTCGGATCTAACAAAATTTATATGCAACATTTATCATGACAATAACAGCATTAGCATAAATTAGATCTAATTAATTACCAATTTTTAATTGATTATGATGAACAATGTCCACTTGTAAAACACCGATTAAATTTTGTTGCCATCTAGAATAATCGAGTTGCATACTACCTCGTGGGACAGGCATCTACAGAAAATTAAAAATGAATATTTTTAAATTTAAATGGAATTCTATATTATGCACATATTGAAAAACTCTAAGACACCTACTTGAAATGTGTAAACAACTTGATACGCCTGATGATGGCTATCAAGATTAAAAGTATCCATATCTACAGAAATACAAGATCCTTTTCCTCTCGAATAAAACCATTTCTTTCCTCCAGGTTCAGATCCATTCACACGAATATCCTTGCAAGGTGTACCAAGTATATTTTGACTACTAGCAGGTGTTGGAGCTGAACAAAGAAATATGTGTTATTAAAAGCTATTTGTTTGTATAAATACGATTAACAGATGACTAAATAGTTGATGTCCTCGCACATTTCCAATTCTTTCAGATCTTGTATTAATCATTTTAAATATTTACAAATTTTCGAAACATATAGAATCTACGACTTATGATTAACAACAAAATATAATATGATTCAATATTGCATGCCTTTTAATGAAAAATTCAACGAATTTTAAAGATTTGTTTAATTAACAAACATGGATTATTATTTCGTTTAAATATAGGTAAATACGGAAATTATTATGTGTACTAAGAAAAGTTTTATAAATTTGTATATGATTCAAATTCAAAAATCATTAACACTAACAATTGTTTGTATGTCGGAGCAATTTCGAAATGGTTGACATTGTCGACTTACCAATGAGCCCGCCTATTAGAAAACAAACAATTTGCGCGATAATAAGCAAAATAACGAGCACTGAAAGCTTTCTACCACTCAAGTTTTCTATGATAGTTCCTTGCATTTTCCCTTTTTGTTTAACGAAGTTGCACGCTATAATTGTTTACGAAACTGCACTGCAAATTATGATGCCACTAAAATAGACGCACAACACGGCGCTTTCGTCCGAAGAGTATGTGAAGAGCAGTTTAACGTGCTTTTCGAGTACCTTCGCTTTCAAAATGGAAGCTGTGCCGTACCAATATTTATAAAACTTTACCGAAAGGATTCCGCAAACATTTCGTAATCAGTGTTGCCAATGATCGTTTTAGAAATTTGCCATGATCTGCACAGAGGAATTTCCTCAATGATCTTCATTATATATTTCTAATATAAATATATTAAAATTTTATTAACAGTTTCTTTATCTAAAAAGATGAAGTATCGCATATCTCCCAAACATGCATATTGGTCACAATTAAAAGTTTCTTTTATTATTTATTTTATAATAGTTTAGAATAAGTCACGATTCGAATGTAATATTTCAGAGAGGATAAATAATATACAGGGTGTCTCAGAAAGAGTATAGGAAAAAGAAAAGAGTGATTCCTGAGGTGTTTCTAAGGACCTTTTTCCTTTGTCAATTCGCGCCGAAACGCTTTGTTTTCGAGTTATTAACAAAAAACACGGACCAATCAGAACGCGGCTTCAACGGATGGATTCCGGCTCGATCGGTGACAGATTTGGAGTTTGGACAGGTTCCGCTGTCTCGTTGAGCGCTGAGCTGTCTCTAATTCGTGTTTGGAGCAAAAACAAACATTATGGAATAATAATTCTAGTACTCACTGAAATTTGATTGCTATTATCTGAAAGATGGATCATTTGTGTCGATGTTGATAACATACCTTTTTCCTTAAGTTCCCAATATAATTTTACAGTTTTTAAAAGTATTATTACATGTAACAGTTCAAACACATTTACTTAGAGAGATAGAAGTTACCTATTTTATTCCGTTTATTATAAATTTTGTGCATTACGTTTTCATAATGTGACTAAAATCATAAAAAAACCGTCACACTTCCATTAAATGCGAGCAAAATAAGTTCTTATAAGGTTATATTTACCTATCTACATTCACAATTTATGAGAGAATATTTGAAATGTAAACTTAGACATTATGCCTGGTGGAAGACGCAATGGTGCTAGTCGAAATGGTCAGACTAAATCACATACTAGTTATTCTGGCAGTACAAATACAACTGTAAGAAGTAATAGTGGTGAAAGGATAGCTGGCTGTGGTATAGACGATAAAAAGTCAGAGGACTTATGTGGAATAAAAACATTAGTACCAAAACATGCACCTCTACCAATTATACCTGTCGATGGACACTTGACATTCGAAGCATTGTCTCTAGCTGTGTCGCTTGTCGCAGCTTCATTACAAATGCTTAATTTATATAGAACTGTATGGTGGTTACCTCATTCGTACAACAATTATAGTATGGTATGCTCCATTACATATTTAATATTAATTTGTCACCATACAAGATTTTACTTTTGACTATTTTCTCTTTGTTTCAGAATTTTTATTTAATAGATCCTTATCTAATCATTTTCATTGTGACTATGATGGCACGACAATTTATTTATTCTTTATTACACCGACTTATTGATATGACATCACCAGTTCGTTGGCTGCCCACTGCTCAAAAAGTCATGAGGTATTATAAATTATTTATTATTCGCTATACCAACTACATGTACATATGTTATATAGAATATATTATTTACTATTTTACAGGATAATCCTTTTAATTATTGTAATGAGCGTATTGTGCTGGTGTTTATATCACATGGCTGAAAGACATAATTCTATGAAAATTTTTTACCTATGTTATCCGTATGTATATTACAGCATATCTGTTAATAATGATACTAAATACAGTTACTGTAAAAGGTTTGTTTAATTTATCTACTTTGTTTCAGAAGTTTAGCTGTGTATTTTGTAATGTTTGGTATGAGTGCAGCACCTTTCTTTAATATATCAGCAGCACCTATATGCAACAAAGATGATAAAAAAATAAGATATCCTCTAGGTTTGTAATAGCAATTTTTAAGAGAAGTATTATATACTGTACATTCAATTCGAAATATCTGTCTTTTCTATAGATGAACCATTTCATAATTGCTCATTGAATGCATCTGCAATCAGAGCAGAAGTTTCAACACTCAGGTCTGATTTCAATCGCCGTTTGAAACGAGCTTTATTTACATCTTCCAGTAGTGCTTACATATGTGGTATTGCACCTATTATATTTGTACCTCAATATTTACATTTTAATGTTTCATGCGTTGTTCAACATGTTATTATGTTTTGGATTGGAAAAATAAGTGCTCACTTTTGTCAAGCTTATCCAGTTAGGTGTGTACTTCGTGCAATAATTTATGACTGTTGCTCTTCTTTTTTCATATTATTCTTATTGAATTGCATTTGTACTTTATGATTTCAATGTGTGAATGTTGCATTAGAACCTTCATTTGCAGAAAACTGATGAATACCCTAATTATTTAGGTACTGCGATGTGTTACATTGTGCAGCATTGCACCTAGGTCGGTGGGTTAAAATTGAAAACCGCAGTAATCACACTTATGCACAAACATGGAATGATTCAGTTTTATGGCCTCATGGTTCAGTGGTGAAGCACAATAAAGAGACTTATCGCTCCGAAGGCGCATGTACAGTAGCGGAACCTGGCAACTCAAATCATTACCGATTTTATGTACGCTATATAAATACCGATTATATTTATAAATTATTCTATTGCCATATATATTTATGATTTTCGTTATTTTATACAGGCGTTATTTAGTAATCCGACGATGCTACTTTTGTCACTGTTGGGACTACAGCTTTTACTCGTGGTCACGCAACTGTTCATTCTTCTATATTCTACCGAGTGGTATCAAGTATTATCAACAACACTGCTCCTCCTCATCAATTACTATCCATTATTCAAAATAGCTAGAGACTATCTTATTTGTTGGCATGCATATTACGTTGAGCAAATTATACAAGAAAAATCACAAATGTGTTCAAACCCTGGTATTCAATAAACAAACAAAAAGTATAAAACTATTTAATATTACATTTTCCTTTCAATATCATGAGTACTATTCTGTTTCTGCTGAAAATTACATTTTTAGTGTAGAAATTTGTATTATATTGTAAGTACAAGGCTTCCTAAATTTTTATGAATCGGGATCCACTTTTGGAAACGGTAATTTTTTGATCTTAAATTATTTATCCGACGATTTTCTATGAGTATAAATGTCCTAACGAACATGTGAGCTACTGTAATATTATAAAATTTAACACGATTCACAATTTGTGTATCACAAAAAATTATGAAAGAAAAAATATCATCGGTGCATTGATTTATGAATTTTGTTGTTAAATATCTCATTTAATCTTATTATTAACTGCAGAACATAGTGGTACTAAAATAGGTACAGAAACCTGTGGAACGCCTTATAGATTAAGTAATAATAATAATTATCACGACATTATCTTGTAATATTGGCATATTATAAATGAGACTTTTATACTATTGACATAAAAGCTGAAGGTCACATGAAATCTTATTACAGTATTGCAATTAGCGTGTATAACGAACGATTACGAGATTATTGTCGCAAGAAAAGATGTTTATCATTTTATAATGTTATTTTTCGCGTGTTGCATAAAGCGGTATTTTTCAATTGGAATAATTCCTTGGGGATAGTGGAAATTATATATTTCGTGGAAAGATTATCTTTTACGTTTGGAGCAAAATGGAAATTGAAATAAATCCAGTCGTTCAATCATTCACTTTATCATAGTTTTTAAACCGGATAATTTGTTTCATATAATATGTATATAAAAATAATAAATACATTATTTATTAATACAGCAGTTTCAGGATTGATTTCTTTATTAATAATTAATTAAATAAATTGCAAGCAAAATATATCTCATACCGATTTTT